>JASAMY010000760.1:0-119918 GCA_030248085.1 Paralinhomoeus sp. GSCO2_6 | reverse complement strand
CCGTCACAAGACGCCATTTGGCGAGCTTCGAGTATGGGATGACGTCAGGCGCACGCATGCGTTAGTCATCCTCCCTTCCTGCGCCGCGCCGTGCCGTTTCTGTGGACAGAATCAATAGTGTCGTCTTTGGGTTGGGTTGTTGCGGCCATGCCAATGGCCACGCCAACCTAGAGAAGCATACTGCGCCTGAAGCACTAAGCAGTTCCTTCTTTCCCCCACTCTATTCTATGCAGTGGTGGCGCTAGAAATTGACTTTGGGCTTATGGCTTACCCTTGAGGGAGGGTGGTTAGGTTAGAGAACAGACAAACAAGTAAGTAAGTAAGTAAGAAGAAACAAGTAAGTCCTTACATAGTCGTTTTTGCTATCTACATTATTTCAATATCAGTCGAATTGCTAGTGCTTTATCATATTCAATTATGCTCAATTCGACATCGTGCTACAGCAACACAGGGTTGCAAACCTCTCAGAGGTTAGGATAATTGGGAATCGTGATAAAGGCAAAAGATTAGTTACGATGGGTGACGGGATGGGGATGGTTGATGGGGGAGGGGGAGTCATCAAACAAGTATACGCCACACCCCCACCCTAGTGTCATCACTGCTTGCAGAGAGTCTCATTCAGAGAGAGAGAATTCAGAGACAGAGATTCAGCAAAATGATCAGCATGCGGCAGTTTGCTCTTCTCATGTGGAAGAATGCACTGATTCAGCAACGTGCCATATGCTGGAGCATCCTTGAAATACTTTTGCCAACGTTCACCATCTCCTTTGCACTGATTCCACTGCTCTTCTTTGACAAGTATAGCATTCCACAATGGGTAAACAATTTTCTTTGTTTGTGCCAGTTGTGTATACACTAGAGAACGAAACGGGCCTGGAGATTCAGGCCCGGCCCGGCCCGGCCCGTCCACCACCCAGGCCTGGCTCGGCCCGGCCGGCACCTTCCAAATTGTAGGCCCGAGCCCAGCCCGACCCGACATCAAACTGTTCAGGCCCAGCCCGGGCCGAAATTTGGTACATTATAATTCCGTTGTGAGGCGACTCATCCAAACACGCGTCACAACAACAGAGCATGCACGCACGCACGCACGCACGCACGCACGCACGCACGCACGCACGCACGCACGCACGCACGCACGAGGGCATACAGGAGCGCACACGATCACGCAGGCACGCACGCATCCACGAGCGCATGGAGGAGCGCACACGATCACGCAGGCACGCACGCGCGCGCACGCGCGCGCACGCGCGCGCACGCACGCATCCACGAGCGCATGGAGGAGCGCACACGATTACGCACGCACGCAGGACCGCACGCACGCACGCACGCACGCAGGCACGCACGCACGCATGCACGAGTGCATGGAGGAGCGCACAGGATCACGCACGCACGCACGCAGGACCGCACGCACGCACGAGGGCATACAGGAGCGCACACTATCATGCAGGCACGCACGCACACGCACGCACGCACGCACGCACGCATGCACGAGCGCATGGAGGAGCGCACACGATCGCGCACGCACGCACGCACGCACGCACGCGCGCACGCACGCACGCACGCACGAGGGCATACAGGAGCGCACACGATCACGCAGGCACGCACGCCCGCGCACGCACGCACGGGCGCATGGAGGAGCGCGCACGATCACGCAGGCACGCACGCACGTACGTACGCACTCTATATGACCTTCACGTTTTATACACAAACATGCGCAATTTAAACGCGAGAGATAATAAGACCTTTTTCCACTATGCGATTGATGGAGGGCAGCTCTCTGAGCTGCGCTTGATGTCGTCGATGGTGGGCACACTGCTGGATAATTCACACACGCTTTTAATTCACACACACACATTTAATTCACAAACTAAAGAATACAAACAAATATTTCTAGAACGCATCATTTCCACGAGATGCTCAGGCCGGCCCGGCCCAGCCCGCCATCCAAAGGCCCAGGCCCAGGCCAGTCAGGCCCAGGCCCGGCCTGGCCCGACTGTTGGGCCTAGTTTGGCGGTGGGCCGGGCCGGGACTGGCCCTCTCTAGTATACACCCTGTAAAATGCATGGCAAACATGGTTTAATGCATGTTTTAATATACATTAGACATATTCCAACACTTTGTAAAGAACATGCATGTTTTTGCACTTTGCTCTGTGTACTGCAACAATATGTATACAGTCAAGTGCGCGTAATCTGGATCGTTTGTGACTGCTTGTTTTTGATCTGGATTCGCTGCATTCCAGATTACACGCACAATTATGCGTATGTTCTCTCACTGCAGGCAGGCTGCAAAAACCAATCAGAATAGCTGCATATCTGGATTAGACGCATCCGGATTAGCACACTTGACTGTATAACAATACTCCTCTCCTTCCCCCCCCCCATTGTACCTGTAACATGGTCAGGTCAGTTCAGTCAGGCAGGGTGGGGGGGGGGGGGTTCCCACTCCATCATACCTTTCTTTAGACAGTTTTAAACATCATTGAAAAAAATTATGGAGGAGGGGAGTGGAAAGATCTAGGGTGGGCTCTGGTTACAGGTGTGTTGCTATGGTTGGAGTTTCATTGTTTCAGACCAATGCAACATTCAATTCAGTTGGCATTAGAGGAGATGCTGAAGGAATCAAATTGTTAGGTGATCAACTCACGAAGTACATGAAGGACATAGAGAGCAGACATGGGTGTTACAAGTTTTATGAAACCACACCCACACTGCTATATGCTCCAAGAGATGCCAAATATGTTGTTGCAATGGAAGTGTTTGCAGAGCGATTTGATCATCAAATTGCTACAGAAGGTTGGCATTGTGGCAAAGACATTCAACAACTAAAGGTGAATATTTTAGGACTTGCATCTGAAGCAGATGTTACACATAGGCTTAGTAGCATGTACACCCGATTTTCACCTGATGCTGCTCAGCAACTGGATCCTGAGAGTTGGGCCAATGGAGCTGTCTGCTCAACAGGGCTTTTAGGTGATTTGTTTTATGTTTTGAGAGAATGTAAGAGCAACACTCTGTACAAACAGTTGTGGTTCTTCAGGTGGTGTGATCTTTTCTGACTATGGTGGTCACCTAAAGCTGCGGTTGAGGCTTGTTGACCGTGGCTTTTGGGATGACAATAGAGAATTTTCCACTGGACCTACCTATCCATTTCATGTGACCCCTCCACCAAGGTCTATGGATCAAGGAAACTATGGCTTTTACTTGAAGCAGGGATTCTTTACCATTGAGAAAGCAATTGCCTCATCATTGCATTCTAATCTGAGCAGTGTAATAGAGCTGAAGGAAATGCCAGTGTACTACATAAAAAATTTTACAGTGCCAGGTCAGTGGTCTGTTCTTGGCATAGTTCAGTACACAATCGTCTTTGCATTGTTGATCAGTGTCATGTATATGGCAAGGCAGATTGTTCTGGAGCGACAATCTGGATTGAAGGTTAGTACTTAGTACACAATATGTGTTATTAATTCAAGATTCTATGCAAGGTAATTGTGTAACATTCTGAGCAGGTATACAGGGTGGGCCACCATTCTCGCCCCAACTTTGGCCGCTCACCATTCCTGCGTCCGGTGGCCGATTGTTCCCAAATTTGAACGTGTGGTGCTACAAACCGTTAGTTAAATACGTGCAAAGTTTGAGCAGTTTTCAAAACGAAATAAGTTTTGCATAATTACCGTGACGCATACTGGTTTTACCATAACACGCGAAACAAATTTGTTTTATGATTGCACCATTTTTTAAAAGATGACCGAAAGTTTGCGGCTCTCTCTTCAACAAAGAATTAATAGCGTACAAGTCTATTACAAGACGAAAAATGCAAGGGAAACAGTCAGACGTCTAAAAAAGCTGTTTCCTGACTGGACTGGAGATCACAGTGCGGTGCTGCGAGTTGTCAAGCGGTTTGAAGAGACTGGCTCGGTGGCAGACAGAAAGAGACAGCTTCTGAAGCCTGCGAGAATGGCCTCGACTGAGGAAAGGGTACTGCGAGCGATTAGAGAGTCGCCCAGGATGTCCACGCGCCGATTGGCTGCCCAAACTGGCGTTTCTCGCACCACTGCTCGAAGAATCCTGAAAGAGGCGGCGTTGCGGCCCTATCGTCCGAGGCTGCTTCACAGGCTGCTCGAAGACGACCCTGACCGCCGGCTCGAATTCTGTGAGTGGTTCCTTGAGCAGAAGAGCTTGGATGAGAATTTTGTGGACCGAATTCTTTGGTCAGACGAGGCGCTGTTCAAACTAAACGATCGCGTGAATCGGCACAATTGCGTCTACTGGGCCGATGAGAATCCTTTTGAGGTGTTGGAAAAGCAGCTGGACAGTCCAGGAGGAGTCATGTGCTGGGTCGGCATGTCAAGCAGCGGCATCGTCAGGCCATTCTTTTTTGAGGGGACGGGGACTGGTGCTTCCTATTAGCAGCTCTTGCGGACCAAAGTGTGGGAGGAGGTTGCCCACTGGCCTGACATCGACGCTGTTGTCTTTGAACACGACGGTGCTCCTGCGCACTACGCACGCGAGGTGAAGAACTGGCTGAACGAAACGTTTCCTGGCCATCTGCTTGGCCGTGGTGGATCGGTCGACTGGCCACCAAGGTCGCCAGAACCTGACTCCAATCGACTTTTTGGTTTGGGGGATCGTCAAAGACGTTGTCTACTCGCAGCGCTGCTCAAACGTCGACGAGCTGAAGGAGGTGATAGAAAACGCGTTCGACCACTTTGACGCTGAATTGTGCTCGAAGATTTGCCGTTCCAGCGCAGACTGCTGTGAAAAATGCATGAAAATGAAAATGAAAAAAAATTCAAAAATGAAAAAGAAACTTTGAAAACTGGTGATTTTGGCGCACGAACAAATAAAGGGTATTCCCTTGGCGGATTCTAATCAAACTTTGCACGTACTTAACTAACGGTTTGTAGCACCACATGTTCAAATTTGGGAACAATCGGCCACCGGACGCAGGAATGGTGAGCGGCCAAAGTTGGGGCGAAAATGGTGGCCCACCCTGTACTTCTTGGTGCACTGTGTATTGAGCGGGTGGGCGCCGCACCCACTGTGTTCCAAATTAAATTGCATCCCAAATGTCCAAAATGGGTCTGTGTTCCAAAATAAGATGGTCCCAAATTAAATTGATTTACAGCATACCCCCTAATAATTGCCTCCAGCTCTACCAAGTTAGGTACCTGAAAATCATGGTTCAGTGCCTTCTTGCCTTTTGCCCCTCCCAAAAGCAAATCCTGGCTATGCTGCTGGTGGTATGTATTGGCTTCTTACAGTAATTGCTGCCTTATTGTAGTAACAAATCTAGTAACAAGTCCTTTCACACTGTTGGAACTACGAGGTTGCATGTGTGTGTAGTATTTTTGTATGTGTGTTCCTATTTGCATGTGCATCTGGTGTGTGTCATGTATGACTATGCACTTATGTACTCAGATGTTTAGGAGTATATGAAGGTCATGGGCCTCAGTAATGCAACTCAGTGGCTGGCCAATTTTACCTCCAACTTTCTAAAGTTGATGATAATCCTTGGATGGGCATCAATTGTGATGTGCATACTGTCCAGATCACTGTACATTGGCTTGATGGTGTTTGTTACATGCATGCTGTATTCATCTTGTGTGATCTACTTTGCATTTCTTCTGTCCACATTGTTTCAATCACGTGAGTCCTTTAAGCAATGTGAATTGTTTTTAGAATTTTTCTTCTATTTTAGCAAATGTGGTTACAATAATGAGCTTTCTCAGCTGGCTAGCATTGTGTGTTATGGTAGCCACTCAAAATCTATGGCTTCCATACAATCCAACACTGTTTCTTAGACTTGCATGTGGTCTGAACTTTAACAATCCTTTCTTTGATGCAATTGACTCAATTACTCTTTTTGGAGAAGAAGGTTTATTTTCTTTTGTTGCTATCATGTTATATTGTATTTGTTCATGTTTAGATCTTCTGAGTACTTTTGAGTCAATTATGCAAGCACCAGCATTTAACAACCCAATCAGTATATTTTGGAATTGGATTATTTTGATATTTGATTTTGTCACTCTACTTCTGTTGACTGGGTACATTGAGGCGGTGTACCCTGGTGGTGATGCTGTAGCTCAGAATCCACTATTCTTTGTGAGATTTTGATTACAGTTTTATTATACAAACTACAACCAACAACAAGGCTACATACAATGTGCATTTTTAGACATCTTATTGGTGTCCAAGCAAAAGCTATGATGCATACCATGAAAACTGTTCTGAAAGCAGCTCCACAAGAATTGAACAAGACCCAACAAACTTGGAGCCAAAAATCACACTAAACAACCTTACAAAGTTTTGGGACGGAAAATGGAAGAGCAAGTTGATGGCAAAAATTTCTTCAACTTTGGTAAGCATGCAGTGTAGCAAGAGCAGTGGGGTAGCCAAACTGCCATTTAGCGAGCTGTTGGGGTTCAACAAGGTAAGTGCTTTTGCACTATAAGTCACCAGAACCCCCCCCCTGGCTTGGATTCAAACCATGTGTGTCTCTGTTTTTACAAGTTTGCTAGCATGACATTACTTGTTCTCTTGGCAAACAGAAAGGAGGTCATTCATTGTGAAAGTCTTGATAGAGTGTACTGTTAGGCTTTGACCTAATGTGTTCTATTTTTGTTGTATTTTTCTAATACAAATACAAGACCCAGCGCATGACAGATGCACTATGGATCAACAGTTCACAGGAATGTCATACAGTTACAACCATACAGACAACTTTTGTTTGCAGACTGGAAAAGATGAGCTGAATCCAGTCCCTGCAGTTGACTCTTTGAGTTTCACTGCATTCCCTGGACAAGTCACAGCACTGCTTGGCCACAATGGTGCAGGAAAAAGTACCACATTTGCCATGCTTTGTGGTATGCACCTTGATAAGCCAAATTGTTCATGCAGTTTATCTCAGCGGTATCATTTTAGGTTTGACTGCTCCATCTAGTGGCTCTGCAACAATTGATGACTATGACCTAATGACTGGGATTTCAAAGATAAGGTCAAAACTTGGCCTCTGTCCACAGCACAATGTTTTAATTGGAGATTTCACTGTCAGAGAACATTTAAAGTTTTTCTGCAAAGTGAGTTCTTTGATGATCACTTAGCTATTTGGGGGTTGGGTGTTGTTGGGTTCGGTGTGTTTTTGAGTACTGATTGAAGACTTGTGGAAAAAAGGCGATTGCAGTGCTGGGATTCGAACCCAGGTCTCAGGGTTTCCGGGCCTGGATGCTAACCACTACACCACACTCGCACGCCTCCTATTCCACAAATCACGCATGATAAGCAAGGAGAAACGGCGGAGCCGGGATTGCCTGGCGTCAACACCGCCCACTTGATTGAAGAGAAAGGAAAAGGCGATTGCGGTGGGGTTGAGCCCGGTCTCGGGTTTGGGCCTGGATGCTAACCCTACCCACACTCGCACTACTACATACGAAGTGCATGATTTTTGTAGTACTGATACTACGTTTTTGTTGTATGCATATGTGCGATTGCATAGATGCTGATGCTGTGATGACCAGTTTCGTACGCGAACGAATCATGGTATTTTGGATTGAACAAATTGAAATGCTTGCTTATTCATATTATACAAATTGAATGCTAAAAAAAGAAATTCTGTCGTATACATACGCACAGATTTCAGAATGCACGCCTCAGTCACCCTACGAAAGATTGAATTTCGTACACAAATGAAGGCGAAAAACGCAAATATGCGTTCCCTGGTCCCAAATAGTTAGAGTTGCTAGTTTGCAATTTTATTGGGAGCTTGCACATATTGGTCTGTGTGCATGCATACACCATACATGCATGTGTACATTGCACTTATGCATTACCATGCCTGCAAGCATAAGTGTTTCTGTGTACATGTCATCTTGACTTGGGAAAAGTATTTGTTTTGTAGGTGTTACTGTAATATTTTCAGCTGAAAGGAAGAGACTATAACAGACAAGAAACAGAAGCACTGCTAATGAAAGTTGGACTAATTGACAAACTGAACAGCAAAGCAAAGCTTTTGTCTGGTGGGCAGTGTCGCAAGTTGTCACTTTGCATTGCTTTGATTGGAGGCTCCGAAGTGAGTTGCTATTGATGTTGCTATGATTGGAGGTAGTATGTTTGTGTGTGTGTGTGTGTGTGTGTGTGTGTGTGTGTGTGTGTGTGTGTACATGGGCACACTTGTGAGAGCATTTTACAGCACACTTGTGTGTGTGTATATATGAGTAGATGCCTTCACTGGCACTACTTGTGTCAGCACTCTGTGTTAATGACTGCACAGTGCAACACAGGGAATCGTTTGCAGGGGGGAGCAGGGTGCACAAGTTCTATTGTTGGGGGCACTCAAATTTGTGGCTAATTTTGACTAATTGGATTAATTCTTCTCTTGGAGAAACACAGCACTGTAAAATGAATACAATCACTTTGCTTTGCAATTTGCTAATGCAAAACTAAAAGCACAAAAAAACACTAAAAACTGGCATGCTACACATTATTCTTCTGTTAACAATTAGTTCCCTGTCTTGGCCAAACTGTGTTGCATATTCCTGCATGTGGTCATCTTGCTTAAAGTAGCCATTGCGCCCAACACTAAAATTGGTCAAGTTCATCTTCACAAACTTCACTGCCTTGCCCAAGCTCAACCTGACTTGTGCCCCTCCCTCCTCCAATGAATCAGGCTATTTGGGGTTTACTGCCTTTTCATGTGGACACCACATTCCACATTCTATTATTTTTAAATCTCTTAGATTGTTATTCTGGATGAACCAACTTCAGGAATGGACCCAACTGCCAGGTACTGACTGGCTGAAGCATTTGTTATTCATTAATAGGGCTAATATGGTAAATAAAGTTAATGGCAAGATAACAACAAGATGTGTATGTACTATTACATTTTTGTTTAGACATCAGATGTGGTCTTTACTACAAGAAGAGAAACAGCATAGAACAATTCTTTTGACTACACATTACATGGAGGAAGCAGATTTGTTGGGTGACAAAATTGCAATTTTGGCAAAGGGAAAACTGCAATGCTCTGGAAGCCCAATGTTTCTGAAAAATATTTATGGTACTGCCCTTCTGGCACTTTGCTTTAGTGCATTTTCTCTATGGTACATAGTAAGAGAGGGTTGCACATGGGATTATCCAGGTTTGGGTGACTTCTCTAGTTTTAGAAGTGGCAGGGAGTTTTGTGTTTTTTTTGCGAAGTGGTAGGGCTTTCACCCACTCCCCAGAGGGAAGCAAATAACTGGGCATCATACCTGATGGGGGTGTCAGGGTCTGGCGTTGGGGGTATGCCCAGTTGGAAGGGAAGTAACCCCCAGATGTATTTCTAAACTACATTCAACCTTTTGAGACTGAAAAATTGTCCATTTGGCCCTTTTTGCCTTTTTGATGTTCTTTGGTAAAGAATACCAAAAATAACACTATTTTGACAAGTAAAGTGCCCATTTAGACGCTATTTTGATGCAAAAATGAACCCTCCAGTCAATCGACCCACCCCCAATTGTCCAATGGGCCATGTTGATACAATGGTCATGGGCCATTCTGTAGATATGCCACTGGCTGTATAACCAATGCCAATGGTAAGCCTCCTCCAATGGCACAGGTGTCAAGATTGACTTACTATTTTGTTCAGGTGCTGGGTATCACCTAACTGTTTCATTTTCAAGGGAGACTGGTGATACTGATGAGTTTGATGGGTTAACAGAAGCGATACTGATCGCCATTCAACAGCACATTCCCAGCTCTCAGCTGCAATGGCAGGCAAAGCTAGAATCTGGTTTTACAATTCCATTAGAAGAGAGGCACAAGTAGTGTACATGCAGCTCAAATTAGTTTACATATATGGATTATATTTGTTTACCCACTTCTTTTAGATTCAGCACAATGTTTGAAGATCTTGAAAACAAAAAGGACAAACTGAAAATTGATCATTTTGGTGTTTCGGTCACAACGATGGAGGAAGTGTTTTTGAAGTGAGCACCTGATAAACAATGGAGTAGCAAGCGTTTTCTCAATGGGGGTTGGGGGGTTTTTGTGTGGGGCTACATTTAATGTCTCCCACAATTCGCCCCAATGGGTATGGCAAATTTGGTGGGGTGGGGTAACTTGAGGGTTTACAATATCCTCTTGTTAGTGACAAAATAGTGCTTTTGTAGAGTTGGAGAATTGGCTGGGCAGAACAACCATGAAGCTAGTCAGGCACCCACTAGCAACTTGGGGAGCCAAGAACAAATGTTCTCAGAAAACAACATGGAAGATGTCAATCGCAACACACTGGCGTTATTGTGGGTACAACAAACTTGGGCGATGTTCCAAAAGAGATTTTTCTACAGTCTCAGAAATTGGGGTTTGCTAATCCCTCAAATGGTTGTTCCACTGTTGATTTTTATTGGGATTCTCTTTGTCTTAAACTTTAACCCAACTCAAGTGACTGATAAAGGTCCACTATTGCTTGCTCCTGAAATGGTCAAAGGGTCAGTTGTTGCAGTGAAAACAGAATCTGATTGCCATGATTGCCAAGTGATGCTGAACAGGTATGCTTTGTACATGTGCCACAAACATGGCAACCAGCTGCACTTGCCAATCTTTAGATACAAGTCCCAGTTTCACTCTTCTGTAACCTTTGAAAAGATACCATATGACCAGTCAGTGGATGATTTCTTTATTCTGAAGAACAAAGCAAAGGGACCAGCTTCTGTTGATGTTGCATACATCATTGGCATTCAGATACAGTTGAATGACACACTGAAGGCACCCTTGGTACAGGCAGTGTTCAATGGAGCCTACAAGCATGCTGCAGCATTGTCACTGGCATTGGCCCAAAATGCACTTTTGGAAAAAACACAAACTGTACTTGTGGAAAACTATCCTTTGAATATACCTGTTCTTGCCAATAGTTCATCAAAACGAATTCATGATCAAGTGACCAAACAAAGTGTTGACAAATTGTCAGCACAGCAGATTTTTGCAGCCTTCACATTTGTCTTGCCATTTGTGGTTTGCAGCTACATTGTTATCCTGGTAGTGGAACGGACTACAAAATCGAAGCACATGCAGGTGTGGGTCTGTGTGCATGCGTGTGTGTTTGTGCATGCATGCGTGCGTGCGTGTGTGTGTGTGTGCGTGTGTGTGTGTGTGTGTGTGTGTGTGTGTGTGTGTGTGTGTGTGTGTGTGTGTGTGTGTGTGTGTGTGTGTGTGTGTCAATTTGTGTGCCACAGCCAATTTGCATCTGTTTCACCAAAAACCATGTGAACAGCAGAATGGCTTCCCTGGACAATGGGACCCCCTGCATGCCCTTCTGTTTGACGTGTTAGTCAACTAAAGTTTATGTACAGTGTGTGCGGAAGGTTCAGCTCATGTCTGGTCTTCATCCTGCTATCTACTGGTTTTCAAACTTTGTGTACGACTTCATGCTTTATTCCATCATAGTCGCGGTCATTGTCATCTCATTATATGCATGGAACTATGTCTTTATTATTGGCCAAGAAAGGGTGTTTTGGCTCCTCTGGGTGTTTCTTCTCTATGCCTGGGTGGCCATGCCATACAACTATTTATGGCAATTCATGTTTGTCTCGCACACAAAGTGTGCAATACTTCTGTTTATCATGCTGACCCTTGGAAGTGAGTTTGTCTTTTCATTCACACACACACACACACACACACACACACACACACACACACACACACACACACACACACACACACACACACACACACACACACACACACACACAGTGCATATACATGTACTCTACACCCACTCCTGCAAAGATGATGTGTTTCAGTGATCCTTCCAAACATTCTGACTTTCTTGCTTAGTTTGCTGATGCTTCTGGCAGGCAAGTGCACAACTGTCGCTCTGTTGTCATATGCGCAGCAGTTAGTCACTCTGATTGTTCCAAACTACGCTATGTCGCTGTTGTTGTCTTACGTGTACAACACCAGTTCGACCGCCTACGAAATCCGATGCGTCAACTCTGCTGAAACTGTGGACACGTATACCGTTGAGTTGGGCGGGTCTGCAGTTCTGTACGGCATGATTGTACAAGGTTTTGTCCTATGGATTTTGATTCTGGGAATCGAGTTCGACTGGCTCAGATGGTTCGGCTATCGCTGCCGTCTCACTAGCCTCTCGAGCATGTTTGCAGGCCGAGAGGTGCGTTGCTATTGCGCAGCGAGTGACAGACGAGTGAGTCTGACGACTCTGGCTCTCGTGGAACGGTGACCCGCTTAGACCCAGCGGTACGCGACCCTCGACGATGACGTGCAGGCGGAGACGGACTTCGTCGACGCGGCCGATGCGCAGCAGACGCCGGTCGTGGTGCGGCACGCGCACAAGTTCTACGGTCGGCTGCAGGCGGTGCGCGACGTGAACTTCCGCGTGGAGGAGGGCGACTGCTTCGGCCTGCTGGGCGTCAACGGCGCCGGCAAGACCTCGACCTTCCAGATGCTCACCGGCGAGAGCCTCCTCTCCGCCGGACAGCTATTCATCAAGGCCGTCGACGTCAGACGCCACTGGAGACGAGTGCGTCGCTGGCCGCCTGCTGCCTGCTGCCTGCGCGCTCACCACCCACCCCTCAATCCCCGCACCTTCAGGCGGCCAAGCACGTCGGCTACTGCCCGCAGTTCGAAGCGCTCTTGCAAGAGCTGACGGCGAGGGAGACACTGACCATGTACGCCAGGATCCGCGGCGTGCCCCGAAAACTCCTTGGTGTCATGGTGAACCGCGTCATCGACGATGTGGGAATCAGAAAATACGCGGACAAGAGAATCCAGACGTACAGGTAGCGCTGGCGCAAACGACAGCGAAAATGTAGATGTGCGTCACGCACGCCCACACGCGCGTTCGTTCAGTGGCGGGAACAAGCGACGCACGAGTCTCGCAGTGGCGCTGATCGGACAACCCGACGTCTTGTTTCTTGATGAGCCATCTGCAGGTAAACTGGAGGGTGCGGCGGGCTGGGACGGGGCAGGAAGCGGACGAAAAGTAGTTGAAAACTTCCTATGTAGGCGTAGACCCTGCAGCGCGACGCGCCATCTGGGACGTGCTGACGGCCAAGCGGGAGCAGGGCACGCCGATACTGCTGACGTCCCACAGGTACGCAGCGGAGGGGGCGGGGGGTGGGGGTGACAGGCGGCTATGGGCGCTGCAGCATGGAGGAGTGCGAGCGGCTGTGCACGCGGCTGGCGATCATGGTGGCCGGCCAGTTCGTCTGCCTCGGCTCCACGCAGCGCATCAAGGCCAAGTTCGGCACGGGACACAGCCTCCAACTCAAGACCCGCGCGCTCCTGCCGCCCCAAACCGTCACCGACGCCGTCCGACGACACTTACCGCTGGCGACTTTGAAGGCACCATGACGAGTGTACTAGGCGAAATTTCAATTCTCTAATTCACCCCTATTTGCAGGAGAACTTCATGATGCAGTACTCGTACCACTTGCCGAAGGAGGAGGGCGAGCCGGTGAAGTGGTCGCTCCTCTTCGACAAGGTTGGCCGTGGCTTGGTCTGTGGCTGGTGCTGCTCAGCGCGTGTATCGTTCATACAGGTGGAGAAGCTCGCTTCGGCGCTGGAGCTGGCCGACTACGCGCTGTCGCAGACGACGCTCGAGGCGGTCTTCCTCGAGTTCTCGCGCCGCGCCGAGGCCGGACTCCTGCAGAGGCCCCACGCGCTCGTTTCCACCGAGCTCATCGACGCACCACTCCCACCGCCGCCCAACTCCACCGTCGTCTGACCCACTCCGACTACAAGCCAACCACACCCTCCTCCGGGCAAACGAATAACCATCACCGGTATAATACTACTCGAATGTTCTATTGGTACGGTACCACGTTTATGCGCAATGAATTCAATCCAGTCAGCTGTATTACTCTGCACAATGTGATGCTGCGTGCGCAATGGTAGTTGTGCATGTTCCATGCATTCTACCGTATGTAAAGTAATTGCAGCAGGTTCATATATGCATACCCCGTATCAAGTGTGGACAAGATAGGTTCCCAAACAAAAAAATCTAGGTGTCCCGCGTAGGCGACTCTCATCACAGTGTTTATTGTACAGATTTTAATTTGAATAATTTGAGGTACAACGTCGTTTACACGGATGAAAGGTACTTTACTAGTAAGTAGTCGCCAAGAAAACCGCTCTCCTCCTGCTACATCCGAACACTTACGGTATGTACATGGTTTGCGCCTACAGTCATCAACTGTACGTTTGTACGCCGCCTTTTCTCTATGACCACGCATCGTGCACAGTTCTGCGTGTTCCTCCGACGATGCGAGTGTGCGGCAGGCTGAGTGGCGGCTGGCGTTGGTGGGGCTGCTGGAAGAGGCCGCGGACGGCGACGCGCAACTTGGGGCTGCAGGCGAGAAGGAGATAGGGGTTGATCCAGGAGTAGACGTCGAACACGACGAACTGGACGTGGTGCATCGCGTGCCGCTGCACCGCAGACCGGTCCGAGTAGCTCATGCCCAGACAGAAGAGCGCGCACACGCCCTGGACACGGCGGCTCAATTTGATAGCGTACGCGCGCGCACGCACGCACGCGACAGTCGTACCTGGAGCAGGAAGAGCGCGAAACCCATCCAGGCGAGCTTCAGTTCGCTGCTGCGCCACCGGGGCTCCAGGTCGCCGGTCGACTGCTTGCCGACGCGGTAGAACATCAGCGCGTAGCACGCGCCGCAAGTCAAGCCCACAAGGCCGCACCAGCTGCCGCACAGAACAAAGTAGAGCCACTAGACCGAATGTTGCGCTTGTAGAATTGCCAAAAAAGTGCTAATTCAAATGGGGAATTTAAACCCGGAAGAGAGGGCTCTTCCACTCAGCAAAAACTCCGCATTCGGTTCTGTTTGACCACACGTCCATGTATTCGAAGTCCATCGCGAGCTGTGGGGCGACTAGGACGGCCGGAGCTGCCCAAATCGCGACGATAATGCCAATCATTTGACTGCGACGCCACTGCTAGAAACCGTGTTTTCCCTATCGAAATTTGCCGACCAACTTGCGATTTTCGCTATAAGATCCTATTCCTACCCAGTTGTAGCCGATGAGCGCGACACGATTAACGGCCAGCGAGAGGACTCCATTGACTTGAACGAGGCAGCTGTACCACAAGAGAATGTTGTAGATCTTGCTGAAGACCGTCGGCGACATGAGGACGAGCTGCTTTGTGGAGAGCCAGGAGAACGCTGGCAGTTTGCCAAGCGGCCAGTCGATGCACAGGTGGAGCAGGTCAGCGACGCCCAAGTTGAAGGCCAGTGCAAAGAAAGCACTTGGGCACGCCTGTCTGCCCTTCGGTGTCTTTGCGACCATTGCTTTGGACGCAACTTCAAATATACATGCCAAAATGTACACGCCAACATTCAGACAATATCGAATGCAACATTAGGCATGTACCTACGTACTTACTTACGTACTTGAATAGGTATTAGTGTGACAGTGCAGCGGACAAGCTTCCCTGTTGAACGGTTGCTGATTGCGATGCACGGCAATCGCAGTCAAGGCCGTCACGTAGAGTGGCATTGAGACAACACTTGCTAAGAACAGAATTGAGCGAAACAAGTGCTCCACTGCAGTCATGTTCGTTCTCGGTGTGGTGCTGTATTTGCACCTTGAAGCTTAGCAAATTGGGTAGAAGGCGTATTCAGAACTCAAACGTCAAAGCGCTGTGTTGTTGACAGCAGGGAGTGTTGTCGATTGTTTGCTGTGGTTCCAGTGACTTCAATCAGTCGCGCTTGACAGGCTTCGGTTTTCGATTTCCAGATCAAACCAGCGGTCCCCTGGGTGCGAATGTCACGCGCTACATCGAAACATTGCTTTGAGAGGATTCCCTTCAACGAGACGATTAAAGAATGAAGCCGCATTTGTGGTTCTATTGGCTTGTTATTGACTCTCGATTGCGCGTGCCACAGCGGAAATAAATTTTTATACGAAGTACAGAAGCGAGGGGCGCAAAACAGCAGCGTCATGCGATCCAATTAAAGGATACACAAAAACAGTCTGGCTTACCTACATACCTCCTTACCTACGATACCCTTGCCTTGGAGCTTACAGTATGCTCCGGAGGCATGTCTGTGGTATTTTGTCAGGGCCGGTTTTGGTGGTTACGCCATAATTGTCACGCCCGTCTTAGTCGTGTCCGTTTAGTTTTTTTTGGGAAACCTAAGCTCAGTGAACCAGTGAACCAGTGAACCAGTGAACCGAGAGGAACACACCATAATATTTTAAATGCGTCGACTCTCGTTGCTCAACCGTTAAATACTAAAACAACGCATCACACGCCACAATTTTTATAATAGTTTATTCTATATAATTTTTTAATTTAATTTTATTTTGTTCCTTAGGCTTACGCTTAAGCTTAGGCTTTTGCTTAGGCTTAGGCTTAGGCGCGCATGCACATTTCACATGCGCATGCACGCACGCACGCACGCGCATGCACGCACGCACGCACAAACGCACGCGCGCACGCGCACGCACGCGCACGCAAGCATGCGCGCACATGCACACACGGGTGCGAGCGTGCACACGCACGCACGTACGCGCGCATGCACACACACACGTGCAAGCGTGCACGCGCACGCACGCACGCGCGCATGGGCGTGCACGCACGTGCTCTCTGCAGGCACGCACGCACCATCGCACGCACGCACGCACGCGCGGCACGCACACAAGCACATGCACGCACGCGCGCAGGCACGCACCGCGCAGATACACAAGGACACCCACGCCCGCACGCTCACACGCGCGCACGCTCGCACAAACTCACAAGCGCGCACGCACGTGCCCGCGTGCAGGCGCCCACGCATGCGCGCGGGCACGCAGGCATGTGGACACGTGCCCGCTTGCACAAGCCTGAAGCCTAAGCCTAAGCCTAAGCAAAAGCCTAAGCCTAAGCCTAAGGCAATCCTCAAGCACGCACGTGCACGCGCACAGGCACGCGCACACGAGCACGCTCGCAAAACCCGAACCTAAATCCTGAGCCTAAGCCTATTAGCCCAAGCCTATTGTGTGTGATCGCGTTGTTAGTATTTTACAGTTAAGCAGTGAGCGTCAATGCATTTAAAATATTATGGTGTGTTTCTCTCGGTTCACTGGTTCACTGGTTCACTGGTTCACTGAGCTTAGGTTTCCCTTTTTTTTGAGTTTTCCCTCCGTTCTTTTTTCTGCAGAATATTTAGGAATAAAGAAGCAGCAATGGGTTTGGCTCGGCCCCTTGTCACCGTCTACACCGAGAAGAATGAGGCCATGCCGACACAGGTCAGTTCTTGCCAAATTTTCCCTGCAATATTGCTCTGAGGTCTCAGTTTGTGCTCTAAGGTTAAACTGCCCGCTGTCTTCACGGCGCCGATTCGGCCTGACGTCGTCAACTTCATTCACGACCAGGTGCGGCGCAACACTCGGCAGCCTTACGCCGTCAGCAAGAAAGCCGGTACGGTGTTTTATCAGTGAATGGTGCTTTGTTTTCCTGACGAACTTGTCGACGATTGACATTGATTGGTAGGTCACCAGACGTCGGCGGAGAGTTGGGGCGTGGGTCGCGCCGTGGCGCGCATCCCGCGCGTCCGCGGCGGCGGCACGCACCGCTCGGGCCAGGGCGCGTTCGGCAACATGTGCCGCGGTGGACGCATGTTCGCGCCTACGAAGGTAGGGTAGGCAGCCTCATGACGGCTGAGGAATCGATGGTGGTGCGAGCGAGTGAGCGCCACCGTCTGCCCTTCGCAGACGTACCGCAAGTGGCACCGCAAGGTGAACCTGGGCCAGAAGCGCTACGCCGTCTGCTCCGCCATAGCGGCGTCGGGAGTGCCTTCGCTCGTCATGGCCAGGGGTGGGTATCCATGTTTCAAACTTTCTGTCTTTTATCGGAGCCAAGGGAATGTAACTTCCTTTAGGTCACGCGATTGAGGAAGTGTCCGAGGTGCCGCTCGTCGTCTCGGACAAGGTGGAGGAGTTCAAGAAGACCAAGGAGGCGGTGATCTTCTTGCGCAAGGTCAAGGCCTGGCCCGACATCGAGAAGGCATGCTCTCTCTCTCCTCTCTCGTCCATTGAGCCGCGACTGCGTGTTGTGACGCGCGCTCGCCCTCCGGCCCGTGTCAGGTGTACAAGTCGAAGCGGTACCGCGCGGGCAAGGGCAAGCGGCGCAACCGCACCTACAAGCAGAAGCTGGGCCCCGTCATCGTCTACAACAACGACCACGGACTCAAGCGCGCCTTCCGCAACATACCCGGTGCGACCATGGACCTTTGTCTATCACATTCTTTGAGAGAAGACGCTCTGCCCCTGCAGGCGTGACGTTCATGCACGTCGAGCGGCTGAACATCTTGAAGCTGGCACCGGGCGGCCACATCGGCCGCTTCGTCATCTGGACTGAGAGCGCCTTCAGGCGAGCCGTTGCTTTCCCCTTGTGCCTTTCAGACTGACATGCGACGCAGCGGTGTTCAGGAAGCTGGACGACATCTACGGCACGTACAAGAAGCCGAGCAGCACCAAGAAGACGCACAGCAGCTGGCTGCCGTGGAAGTGCGCGTCCGCTTTGACGATTCTTGGTCGACTCGTAGCAATTCGCGTCGCTTGAGGCTGCCCCTCGCCAAGATGACGAACACGGACGTGACGCAGCTGATGGGCAGCGAGGAGATCGAGAAGGCCGTCAAGCCCCACAAGTGAGTGTCTTCACGCCGCGCTGTGTGTCTGCGTGTGGGTGTGCGATCGGTCTGAGGACGCGCGACCCTTGCAGGAAGGTGCGCAAGCACGCCAAGTACCACCGGAACCCGCTGAAGCGCACCGAGCTCAAGGTCAAGCTCTGTCCCTACGCGCAAGTCATGAAGCGCGCCTCCATCAAGACGCTCCGTCGCGCCGCCGCCAAGGTCCCTTGCCTGCCTACCCACTAGCTGCTCTCGCGAACAAGAGAACTCGAATGAAGGTGCATACCGAATTTTAGAAGGCCGGCCGAGCGTTCACGCCCAAGAAAAGCGCCCAGGGTTCGCAGAAGCAGAAGGGCTCGAAGAAGCAGACGAAGGCCTAAGCGTAACAGAGAGACCTGAAATGAGGCCGCACTATTTAGGCGGAGAGAGCTGGTTGAGCGCTGTCGTCCTCACCTTTGTTGTTGGCGTTGGGTGTCGTGCGTTGAGGAAATACACGGTTGACTGGTTGCTGGAAGAGTCGCGGGCTTAGGGACAAACTTCGCCGAGAGTACATGCACGCACGCACGTACACGTACAGTTGGCACAACGGTAGTGCTTGTTGAGTCGACGGAAGATGGAAGACGATGAGACGACGATCGAGTTCTTCCAAGGGTCGGTACGGAAGCTGGCTATCGACCAGCACTTTGCGAGCGCGGTCGAAACTACTGCCGCTGGCACTGCTGCGGAGCCGACGCCGTCTCCCCGCAAGAAGTCGAAGAGTGACACACGGATCGATCGGCTGGCTGGGATCAGACTAAAGACATTCTTAGAGAGCTGGAGCAGAGTTCGCGACGTCATCGAGAGCTCCACTCGACATTTACTGGAGCCAGTCTTGTGCGAGATGGTCGAAGAAATACGGAAAGGTGCGTCTCGATAGGTTGCAATTCTCTGATGAGCTACAGGGTATTCAGACGCACATTTCTCTGAGGATCAGCCGCTGAAGTGCCTCTGCTATCACTTGGGATACTCTGAAGATTCCAGCATCTTTTGCGAGTTGAAGAGTCGTTTGAGCGCTGAGGCCGACTGTTTGGTCGTCTCGCTGCGGGCCGAGTTGTACAAGAAGCAATCCAGCTGCTTGGCGACCGTTGCGAGGGCGTTTTCTGCCGTGAGTACTGACACTCTTCGCCTCCATATGTGCCCGCAGAAATGCCCTTGGGGGGGGGGCGGAATTTTGGGAAGGAAGGGGGATTCAGTTTTCTTAGTGGATCAAAATATCACGTAAATGATAGATTTTCGGTTAAAAAGCGACTCAAACAGGGCCAAAAATATGACTAAAGGGCCAGACACAGCGCCGTAGGCGCGAAATGTCATTTTTTCAAAAAGAATTGCTTGAGGTTCCGAAAAAAGAAAGTCCTGCCTGAGGGGGGGGGGGCGTATCCCGAAAGTCTTTAGGGCTAGGCTCCGTCATGGGAGTAATATACCCATCGGTCCAACCCCCCCCCCCCCTGGACAGGTCTACTGGTGGCTGGCTTGGTCGGGTTCCCTTGAAACTTTATGAAATCCGACTGGCCGCATTGTCGGTTGGTCGCTTGCAGGAGCTAGCTCAGTTCTACAGCGGTCGCGTCGAGAGCGACTGCCTGCCGAGCACGTTCCGTCGACTCGCTCACTTCGTCCGGTTTCTCGAGCAAAACAACGAGGACTTCGCCTCGAGGAAGTTCAGATTCGTCGTCATCTTCGAGGACTCGCACGCGTTTGCCCGCAGCCTCCTGGACGGCTTTCTGGAGACGCTGAGCCACTGGGCGCTCGAGCTGAGGCGGCACCGATTCGTGACGCTGATGGGCGTCGCCTCGGCGGGAATCGAGAGGCCCGTGCAGCGACGGCTCGACAGCGACGTCTGTCGGAAGCTGGACATCCTCGAGTACCCGGGCAGGCAGCCGCGGCAGCTGCTGGAGAGCCTCCTGTCCGCGCTCCTCCAGGACACCGAGGTGTGCGCGCGCTTTGCCTTGCCAGAATTCGGCAGAGACGGCAGCGAGAGCACAGTCGGAGCTTTAGCTTTGCGTCTGGCTCGACGGCGCCACTCTGTCGGCACTCCGACACGAGTTCGACAACGAGAGTCAGTCTGTGGCAGAGATGGCGAAACAAATTCAATTGGCACTGCTCAATTGGTGCCTGTCTGACGAGCTCGCGGCTCTCTGCTCTTCTGACGTGGACGTCGAAGAGAGAGTCAAAGAACTCCCTGAGGAGGCTCTTGCGCGATACTCCGATGCCCTTGAACTGGTCGCGTGTTTCGAATCCTCTCGAAAAAACCCTGTTTTGTCACTTTCGTTCCTTCAGGAGCACTCGACTTCGGACGCGCTATTGGAGGCGCTGTCGGACGCTCAGGCGACCCGTCGCAGCTTTTTCGCCGTCTTCAGGGTGCTCCGTCTGCTCACTAGTGATCTGGACGAAAATCGTTCGGAGTCTCAGCTCTACGAGTCGCTCTTTCTCGAGAAAAACCTTTTTCCCGCCAAGTCCGACAATGTTCTCGACGTCGACAGATCTGAACTGGCCAGGTGGGGCGCTCGCCACGTCGACGCACGCACGCACGCACGCACGCGTGGACGTGGACGAGCGGACGTGATCGTTGAACGCGACGCCCTTTCAGCTCATGGGAGTCGGCGTGGCTGAGTTGGGAGAAGTCGACGGTTGTGGAGAAACTGTCGAGAAGCGTCGAGGTGATCAAGAGCGCCTACGACGTCCGTCTCGCCGACTTCTACGATGAGCTGCTGAAGCTGGCCGATGACTTCAAGACGGTCGACAGCCGGCAGCAGCAACTCGACTGGGAGCGAGAGGACCGCGTGACCAGGTCTGAAGCTCGCCTCGCCTCGCCTGCCAGGATGCGGGTGGATCACGTTAGCGAATGCATGGACAGGGAGCGGCGCAACGATGATCCGTCGCAGCTGGGCGCGTCGACTGTTGGCGCGTGCAAGAAGAGCGGCCGCGTCAAGTTCCAGGCGATGCAGGCGGACCTGCGGCAGCGCCTCGACCGCAACCTCAAGCTGAACCTGCTCGCCCAGCACAAGAAGAGGCTCATCGCCCTCCTCAGACACAACTTCAGGACCCATCTCCTGGGTGCCATCAAGGCGACGCACGTTAAGGGTCTGTCTGTCTGCATGCTGGCAGCCTATTTATTATTTGTTGTCTCATTCGGCATTCGTCAAAGTATGCCGATGTCGCGACTCCAGCGCTGATGGCGCCCTTCGACGGTCGTATCTCCAAGCTGTGCCTCTCCGAGCCCTCTTTTGCTATCCACAACGCGCTCGTCAACGCCCACTCCGCCTACGGTAGCTTCGACAGCTCCCATTCCAACTTCTCCCAGCCTGTCGACGTCTGCTCGGTCTACACGTGTCTGCGGAACCTGGCGGCCAATCGCGGCTCCTACACGACCATCAAACCCAAGAACGTCCCTGTGGCCAAGTGGTTCGTGCACTGGCGCCAACACTTCGTCGGCAATGGCGAACGGCGCGACGTGACGGCAGACACTCGCTTCTTCAAGGCAGCCGGTGAGGGTCGTGTCCAATTCTCGACAGCGGCTTATTCCATAGGTAGGTACAAGTGTGTGTATGTGTGATTCTATTTCAGCTGAATTGGAGCTGCTGGGCTTCGTGAAGGTGACCGGCTCAATTGAGCAGGGCTCGAGGCACGTCGCCCAACTGCTCTACACGCCCCATTTCGTAGACGAAGTGCCCGAATTCGAGTTCCACACCGACGACGACTAGGGATTAGGGAATGCGAATAGCGAATGTCCGAGTTGCTCACTTTGCACAGCGTCGCTTGCCTTCCGTCATACGAACGTTGTCACTTGTCGTGTCGAGTAAAGTGCAAGTGATCTCATCGTGCGAACTCGGCCGCTTTGGCTCTAGTACGGAACGGCGTGTTGGTGCTCGCGATTGCCAATGGACTGCTTTCAAATGTTGCTGCCTGCAGGAGAAAGCAGGATGGACAAGTTCATAGAGGACGTGTCAGCGGACGAGGAGAGCTCTCGCGCCGTCAGAAAATTGGTGCATTACAGCGTCGCGCTGCTCGTCCTGCCCCTCGTCGCCATGTTCCTGCTCAAGGCGTTCCTGTTCGAAGGCACGCGGCGACCGTAGTAACAACGAACTACTTCTACGGGGGCGGGGATTCTGGCGATGCAACGTTTGAGGCGCGCTGGAGTGCGGGAGCGCGGACGCGACGCTCTACTCGGCCGTGGTGGCGGTGCTGCTCGTCTATGCCGTCGCCGGCACGTTCGTCTGGAACGCATGGAAGGACCAACTCGCAGAAAGACCCCAAGACGACAAAGCCAAGAGCGAGTGATCCTTGTGCTAAGACTCAGCGTGCCGACTCTGCATTTTACGTACGCATGTTGTGTCGTGCTTATTGTCAGTGTACAATATCGTGAACGGACGTGTGTGTGTGTGTGTGTGTCGGTCGGTCACTGTTCGGTGGCGCCCTGATCGCTTTGGCGCTGCCTGCTGGCCATGGCGGCGACCATGCGGACGAGCAGCGTCGCCGGGATTGTGACCGTGCCCTTGGTCTCTTCCAGCAGGCGTCCGTTCCGCTGCACCAACTAAAACTTCCACCAGCCCCTGAACACGCACACACGTACGCACCCCCGACTCGCCTTCTGCACGTAGTCGTCGTCGCGTTCCAGTTGACCCACGGGCGCCCAGATTTTCACGTCGTACTGAATGCCGCTCGTCGCCACCACTGAACTGTGCGCCACCGATTTCGAAAAAAAGGATATCAAAGAGCCAGACGAAACCCGGCAAAGTGGGGTGCGTTCGGACGCAATTGACGACGCGGCTGTCGCCGACGGCGGCGAGGACGACCTGAGCGGGTCGGCCGCCTCTCCGCCATCCGAATAGGTGGCCGCAATCGCTGCCGCTCAGAACGTGAGACGAGCCGAAGAAACACGCTTGCTTCAGCTAAAACTACCCTCAGCTGTAGGAAGGAAACTCGTCCAGTGCCAACGTACTAGCGTCCTGCAGTTCCGGTGTCCGGAAAAGCTCTCGAGCAGTGGGTGGCGCGGCACGCATTCGAATATGTTCACGGGTGCAGTTGTTGTACTGGCCGAGCGAGATTCCGGGCTCGTGTCGTCGTCCCGAGATGCGACCTCTGGTGGCACGCCGCCGCTCTGGGATTGTCTCTGCCGCCCGATCGCGAGCTGCCTTTCCACCCAGGCGGTCATGAAGTTCCTCAGTCGGTTCAAGTTCACATTCTGAGTGGCGGGAGGTGCTGCAGCCTCGCTGCCGGGTCCCGTGTCGGACCAGTCGCCGCGGAGACGGACGTGGCGGCACTGGTGCAGCATGCGGCGGTCGCTTTCCGAGTTGCTCAATGGAGCGGCCGCTGGCGACGGGGCGACGGTCTAAAGTCATTGTTTTGGGCGGGGACCGCCGGAACAACGAATCGGCTGGCAACGGCGGAATGGGGCGCGACCGTGTCGACGTCGAATAGGTGGGCGTCGTGCGAGCAGTAGGACACGAGCAGGCGACGGCCGTCGTCGGAGAAGTCGACGGAGGTGACGCGGTGGAGGCGCGACGACTCGAAGTCGGCGCCGGCCGCGTCGGCGCCCAGCGACTCCCGCAGACGAACGCAGCTCAGCGGAGCGGCGTCTGCGGCGCTTCGCAGCGCCGTCGAGACGCGAGCAGAGCGACTGTGGCGACGGACGGACGGACGTACCGACGGCGCTGGTTCCCTTGTCGAGCGTGCGCGCGTCGTAGAGACAGACGGCGCTGTCGGCGCAGCCCACGGCGACGAGGTGCGGTCGCGCGGCCGAGACGTCGAGCGCGGTCGTCGAGCAGCTTCGAGTCGCCACCACGTCCTGTTGCCCATCCAATGTACTCAGTCATCGTCAGTCAAGCCGACTTCATTGCTCCATAATATCAGACCTCCTGGCAGACTGAGAGGCAGTTGACCTTCTGTCGCCGATCAAAGTGGCGCACGCTGCCATCCTCGCCGCAGGACCAGAACGAGAACGGGTCGCCAGGAGTGGGGCACACCTGGTGACCTGGCATTGAATCGGACGTGGCAATTCCAACTGGAAAAGGCGCACACTTCGTATGTCGCCCCGCGATGACAGAGTAGCGCATTTGTCGGCGTCGGTCGTTCGACAGGGGAAGCGAAGATCGAGCCGTCTCTGGAGCAAGAGACCATCTACAAGGATTGCGCCCGCCCAACAGGGTCTCACTGTTTCTTTCATTGTACGACCCAAGTTCCAACGACCGTAACCCATTCTCCTTCAGCGAGGAATCTGGCCGAGTAAATGCTCGCTTTGTGCGGAGTGGGAGAGGCGAGCAGCAGCGCTTGGGAGGCAAACGGGTCGGAGACGGCCAGCGTTCGGTCGTCGCCGCCGCTGAGCAGCCGCGAGCCTTCGTCGCTCCAACAGACCGTGTTCACCTGTCGGCGGCGGCCCCCTGTCGAGCATCCACCGCCCAAAACACTCCTACAACACTCACGCATCCTCGATGAACGGCCAACGATTCGACGACTTGAAAACGCGCCACCGAAAGCGGGGAATCTTTGACGAAACGGTCGTCTCCGCGTCCTCCAAATGTTTCGCGCCTTCGAATGTGCCGCGTTAGGCAATCCATAAGGAGCAGGAAAGGGCTGTAGTAACGGGTTCTGCATGGACAGACTGCGCAACTTCACAAACATTCATCACGATTTCTTGTTCGTTTACGAATGTTCGTCAGACAGCGTGCAAGACAGCAACCTGTTTATTCTCGACGAACGAGAGAGGCGAACACAAAAACTAGGGAACAAACGGACTGTTGACGCTCTACCACCTAACAAAACGGACTATGGGTGAACCGGTGTGGGACAGAGAGAGGGGCTTGAGGGAAAGCTGGGGACGAGATGGGGATGGGACGTTCACACCCGTTCCTTACCTCTACGATCGAGCTGTGGTGCGCGAACGCGTCGCGGTGTCTAGGGGGCGGACGGGTTCATCATCATCGTAGATCACCACGTCACGAGTCACAGCAGAGACACAACAAAGCCTAAAGCGGCGAGGGACCACTCTCCACGGGTTGGACGAGTCGAGAATTCGTGGGGGGGAGGAGGACAAGGACCCTAACCAGTGACGAATTTGACGCCCTTCTCGATGCTCTTCTTCAGGTCCTCCTTGGCCGCGTCCACAGCCGCCTGCTCGTACGCGGTGAGACTGCCCAGCGGGTGGATCGTCTCCGCGCCATTCGGCTGAACATCGAGCAGATCTATTCCTTAGGGCACAGTGGGGCACAGCTCGACGCACCCCCAGGTCGATCTTGGTCGAGAAGTAGTCGAGGCCGTCGATGACGCTCGACTTGACGTAGGCGCACTCGGTGCGCTTCTCGCCCGACATGGCCGCGATCAACTGAAACGCAACTCGCACTGTCAGCAAGTCAACGGTGCCCGAGGGGGGGGGGGGGGTGTCGGACCGAGTCGACGAAGCGCGCTCCGGCGTAGGCCATCGAGAGCGTGGCCGAACCCTGAACCGGTTTCGACCAGTGGTCGTCATGTGGCGTGACGCAGGACGACAGGGGGCGACGAACGAACCGCTCCCGCCTTGGCCTCGACCACTTCGGTGCCGGCGTTCTGGATGCGCTTCGTGAGCTTGTCCGTCGCGTCGGCGTCGAACTGGACGGCGGGCTGGCACTGCGAGATGACCGGTACGATGGTCGTCCCCGCGTGCCCTCCCACCACCGGGCAGTTCGTCTCCGTCGGGCAGAGGTTCTAAAAGGCGGCGCCCATTGCGTTGCGACGGTTTGCAATTGTGGCGCGTCGTAGGGAGCCTGAGGGGGGGGGGGACCTTGAGCTCCGAGATGAACGTGTTGGCGCGGACGATGTCGAGCGAGGTGACGCCGAAGATGCGCTTGGGGTCGAAGACGCCGGCCTTTTTGAAGACTTCAGCCGCGATAGGCACCGTCGAGTTCACCTGGACGGGAACAAGAAACGCGTTCCGGAGTCTGGGAGAGGAAACGAAAGGGGTTGGAGAGAGGGCGGACCGGGTTGGTGATGATGCAAATCATGGCCTTGGGACACTGCTGGGCCGCCACTTCGCAGAGGTCGCGCACGATGCCCGCGTTCGTGTTGAACAGGTCGTCGCGCGTCATGCCTGCGGTCCAGCAGCGCTAAGCGAGGCGAGGGCGAGACCGACACGACGTACCGGGCTTGCGCGGCACGCCGGCGGGAATGACGACGATCTGCGCATCCTTGAGCGCCTCCGCCAGCTGCTCCTTCTGCATGTGGCCCGTCACCTAAAAGCGTCGACAAAAGTCACAGTTGCACGATGTCAACGACAGACAAGCGACACAATCTGGCAGTGGCGTAGCCAGGGGGGGGGGGGCAAGGGGGCGTTTGCCCCTCCCAAAATTTTCAGAGACCCGATTTTTTCCAAAAGGGGTACCCTTATGACAATTCCCGGATAAGACACAAATCGCAGTCTTGCCCCTCCCAAATCCAAATCCTGCCTACGCCGCTGCATCTGGTGAACTTCTACAATTACCGAGCGAACCTCCCATAAAGTTCACACGTTTACGTGAACACACTACCTACCTACGTTACGTTACGACTCCGACAACGAAAACGATCCGCGTGGGCCTAGCTACCAAACAGTCGAGAGCGTGGCACACGCACGGCGACGCGAGCCAAAAAAAACTATATCTCCAGGCGACTGTACGCGCCTTGGCGGGCGTGCAGATGTGGGAGAGGTCGGCGGCGACGCCTGGCGAGTGGACGATGTCGTAGAGCGCGAGATGCGTCACCTTCTTGTTGAGCTTCAGCAACAGCCCCAGCGGCTGCCCGATACCGCCCGCCGCCCCCAGAAGAGCCACCTTCAGCGTCTGAAACAACAGCGACCGAATTTTCAGAACAGCCAAAAACGAAGAAGAAACCCACCATTTTTGCACAGCTAAAGCTTTTGAGAAGACACGTAGAGTGAAAACGGAAAAACAACGAATGAAGTACTGAAAGCAACAAACGACTATCGATTTTCTGTCAAGAGTTTTGCTCGTACCGTAATCGACTGGCATCAAATAAGCACAGAGAGAAAGCGCACATGTACAATGCAAATATTTCAGTAACACTACTAAAAAAAGTTGCAAATATTCAAATAATGGCGAGAATTTACACAGAGTTTAAACATTATTTACATATTATATTTACATACAACTAAAACACGCGAAGTTGTTGATTTCGTCAACTGCAGTGGGGCAGCCTGAGGGGGGGGGGGGCTACGAATTCTGGGTATCTCTGGTGCAAAAGTGGGGGTAGCTGGCCATTTTAGACTCATAGAGGTACTTTTTTGGTCAAAAATGTGAATTAGTAGCGTTAAAACCCGTGTTATTTAGCTGCTTGATGGTCATATAACACTGAAAACCACTGAAGTACACCAACATTTACCCATTTTTATCATTTTAGACATGGTGAAAATCTTCTGGGTAGGTTGGGGGGTGTTGGGTGGGTGTTGGAAAAATAGTGGGGCCCAAAGGCCCTCCCCCCAGTTACAGGTATGTAGAGGAGGCGTCACTGAGCAGGGAGATCACATACGATGTACACCAGGCACTCTTGAAGGAGCTGCGTCTATCTTTTTCTCTCGTCTGATTGGTATTTACATCAAAAATTATGGTAGTGTAACTGAAAATATGAACAGGACCAATAGGCAACGACAATTGTATCAACGAAAAGGACGACACTTGAGGCTCTATTACGATAGTATATAACATTGCGTTGGGAATGTTATATTAGGGTTGTACGCTGACGCGTACACCCTGATTGTTTGCTTCAATGTTTAAAAAAATGCAAAACATATTTGATCTTTCCGTGCGTCCGTTGCACCCGCTGCATCCGAACCGAAGTATAAGCCTAAAAACCTAAGCTTGAGCCTTAGCGAATGCCTACCCCCATAAGCCTATGCGGAAGCCATAGCGATAGCCTAAGCGGAAGCCTAAGCCTAGTAGTCAGACCTAAGACTAAGATGATTGTCGTCTGCGGACGTGTTGGGTGGGTGTTGGAAAAATAGTGGGGCCCAAAGGCCCTCCCCCCAGTTACAGGTATGTAGAGGAGGCGTCACTGAGCAGGGAGATCACATACGATGTACACCAGGCACTCTTGAAGGAGCTGCGTCTATCTTTTTCTCTCGTCTGATTGGTATTTACATCAAAAATTATGGTAGTGTAACTGAAAATATGAACAGGACCAATAGGCAACGACAATTGTATCAACGAAAAGGACGACACTTGAGGCTCTATTACGATAGTATATAACATTGCGTTGGGAATGTTATATTAGGGTTGTACGCTGACGCGTACACCCTGATTGTTTGCTTCAATGTTTAAAAAAATGCAAAACATATTTGATCTTTCCGTGCGTCCGTTGCACCCGCTGCATCCGAACCGAAGTATAAGCCTAAAAACCTAAGCTTGAGCCTTAGCGAATGCCTACCCCCATAAGCCTATGCGGAAGCCATAGCGATAGCCTAAGCGGAAGCCTAAGCCTAGTAGTCAGACCTAAGACTAAGATGATTGTCGTCTGCGGACGCACGGACGAAAGAAATCTTTTTAGGGCGTTACTAAAACACACACCCAACACACCTAGCGCGAATTTATAGCCTAAGCCGAAGCCTAAGCGAAAGCCTAAGCGAAGCCTAAGCCTAAGCGAAAGCTAAGCGAAAGCCTACGCCAAAGCGAAGCCTAAGCCTAAGCAAAAGCCTAAACCTAAGCCTAAAGTTTTGGTCGTGGTGGTCGTGTTGGTCGTGTGTTTTAGTTTACGCCGTTTTTAAGCGTAATCGAAAATTTTCGTGTGCCGGTGAAGAGCTGCTGCGTCGACTGTGCAAAAGCAAAATGTACGCCGCACCTCGTAAGAAGATGGAGCCGGGCTTGGGGATGGACGTGGACGACGAGTTCGGCGCTGGGAGTCCTCTGGAGGAGGACGACGCGGGCGAAGAGGACGCCCACCAGGCTGGGGGTCAAGAAGAGGAGGAGGAGGAGGAGGAGATGGACGAGGACAGCGAAGAGATCTCCAGGGATCTGTGGCAGGAGGTGGTGGTGGGATTGCATGCGGTGACGCGTCAACGTCAGTGACGGGGCAACAGGGACGCGCAGGCTTGTTGGGTGGTGATCTCCGCCTACTTTGACGAGAAGGGCCTGGTGCGCCAGCAGCTCGACAGCTTCGACGAATTTATTCAAATGTCCGTGCAGAAGATCGTCGAGGACACGCCGCCCATCGAGCTCCAGTCCGAACCCAAACACATGTCGGGTGCGTACGCGTAAGCTACTTGTACTTAGAATATTCGTTTGCGCGCTCCCACCTTTTCCAGGCCAAGTCGAGGCGCCGACTCGTTTCACCGTGACCTTCGATCAAATCTACTTGTCGAAGCCTACTCACTGGGAGAAGGACGGCGCTCCCACGCCCATGATGCCCAATGAGGTGTGCGGTGCGGGTGTGACACTTGCTTTGCCAATGAACTGGCTGATTGGGGCCCAGTGCGCTGATTGGATCTGGAGGTCAGGGTGTTAAGAGGTCGAAAAGTGTGAAGGGTCCGAAGGCACCCGGACAATGGCCCGGGTGAAGCGAAAGCGAAGGGGTAGGGGGGGGGGGGTATAGAGGGAGTTTCACGTTCGGGTTGGCACTAGCTGGGAGGGGGAGGGGGTCTGCTGCTGCTGCCCCGAAGAAAAAACGGATGAACCCACGCCAGGGAGAGGGTTCATCCCCCGCCACCGAGCCGTTCCTCCGGTCGTAGGCTCGTCTTCGCAACCTGACGTACTCGTCTCCACTGTACGTGGACATCACGAAGACGAAGTACGTGGAGGGCAGGGAGCCGGAGGAGGTGAAATACGAGAAGGTCTACGTGGGCAAGATCCCCATCATGCTGCGGTCGACCTTCTGCGTGCTTTCGGTGCTCAGCGACCGCGACCTCACGGAGCTCAACGAGTGCCCTCTAGACCCAGGCAGGCAGGCACGCACGCGCGCACGCCACCTCTGACATGTCCGGCCGGGGCTGCAGGTGAAATGAAAATCCTGACTCTGCAGGTGGCTACTTCATCATCAACGGCTCCGAGAAGGTGCTGATCGCGCAGGAGAAGATGGCGACGAACACCGTCTACGTCTTCTCTATGAAGGACGGCAAGTACGCCTACAAGGCCGAGTGCCGGTCGTGTCTGGAGCACAGCAGGTGGGGGTCCCAAACCGACCCGCAGTTCGTGTGACTGCGACTGACAATGGACTGGCCGTAGTCGTCCCACGAGCACCATGTACGTGAACATGGTGGCGAGAGGCGGCGGCGGCGGCGGCACGGGCGCCAAGAAGTCGGCCATGGGCCAGAGAATCGTCGCCATTCTGCCCTACATCAAGCACGGTCTGTCAATGCTCGGAGTGTGCGCGCGCATGTGTGTGCGTGTCGCTCTGGCCCGGTTGTACGTGTCCGGTGTGTGCGTTTCAGAGATTCCGATCATGATCGTGTTCCGCGCACTGGGTTTCGTGTCCGACCGGGACATTCTCGAGCACATCATCTACGACTTCGACGACCCGGAGATGATGGAGCTGCTCAAGCCCAGTCTCGACGAAGCATTCGCCATACAGGTCCCCAGCCCCTTACGCTGTGTGCCCATGCTGGAATGCTGGCTGGCTCCGTTTGTAGGAGCAGAGCGTCGCGCTGAATTTCATCGGCGCGCGAGGTGCCAAGCCGGGCGTGACGAAGGAGCAGCGCATCAAGTACGCCAAAGAGATTCTTCAGAAGGAGATGCTGCCCCACGTCGGCATCTCCGAGCACTGCGAGACCAAGAAGGCGGTAGGGCTCTTGGTCTTGTTCTTTTTCGTCCAACAGTGGAAGGGAAGGGCCGAGTTACAGTACTACCTGGGCTACATGGTGAATCGTCTGCTGCTGGCGGCGCTGGGCCGACGCGAACTGGACGACAGGGACCACCTGGGCAACAAGCGACTCGACCTCGCGGGACCCTTGCTCGCGTTCCTCTTCAGGTCTGTCTGAATCGTTGCCTCAGGTATTCGGGCTCCATAGCGTCTCTCTCTGCCTTGCTCAGAGGTCTGTTCCGCACGATGCTGAAGGAGTTCCGCATGATCGCGCAGAAGTACATCGACAAGAACGGCGACTTTACCCTGGAGACGGCGATCAAGACGAGCACCATCACCAAGGGACTGTCTTACTCGCTGGCCACCGGCAACTGGGGCGACCAGAAGAAGGCGCACCAGAGTCGCGCCGGAGTCTCACAGGTCGCGCTCTCTGCCGGCCCGTTCTAGGCAGGGAGGCGCGGACTCCACCTCTCTCTGTCTGTGCGCAGGTCCTGAATCGGCTGACGTACACGGCGACGCTGTCTCACTTGCGACGCATCAACAGCCCAATCGGTCGTGACGGCAAGCTGGCCCGTCCGCGGCAGCTGCACAACACGCAGTGGGGCATGATCTGTCCCGCCGAGACGCCCGAAGGACAGGCGGTGGGTCTGGTCAAGAACCTGGCCCTCATGGCCTACATCAGCGTCGGCAGCTCCCCACAGCCCATCTTGGAGTTTCTCGAAGAGTGGAGCATGGAGATACTCGAAGGTCGGCCGAACAAATCCTCAGCGCCGTCCGTGTGCACGCGAGCTGGGCAAGTGTCGCAGAGGTGGCGCCGTCGGCGATCGCCGACTCGACGAAGATCTTCGTCAACGGCTCCTGGGTGGGCATCCACCGCGACCCCGAGCTGCTCATGACCACCCTGAGGAAGCTGCGTCGCCAGATGGACATTATCGTCTCTGAGGTGCCTGGCGGGCGGCTGGCTGCGTGTTTTCGCGTCGGAGAGCGTGCGTGCGTGGGCGCGCTTAGGTGAGCATGGTGCGTGACATCCGTGACCGGGAGATCCGTATCTACACGGACGCGGGCCGGGTGTGCCGACCTCTGCTGATCGTCGAGAGTCAACGGCTGAACCTGAAGCGGAAGCACGTGGAGCGACTGAAGGAGCGCGAGTACTCGAACTACAACTGGTCGGACTTGGTGGCTGGGGGCGTGGTGGAGTACATCGACACGCTGGAGGAGGAGACGGTGATGCTGTGCGTCTTCCCCGACGACATCAAGGACGCGGGCTACTGCGACTCGTACACGCACTGCGAGATCCATCCCGCCATGATGCTGGGCGTCTGCGCCTCCATCATCCCCTTCCCAGACCACAACCAGTCGCCGCGCAACACCTACCAGTCGGCCATGGGCAAGCAGGCCATGGGCGTCTACACGACCAACTTTCACGTGCGCATGGACACGCTCGCGCACGTCCTCTACTACCCACAGAAGCCGCTCGTCACCACCCGCTCCATGGAGTACCTCCGCTTCAACGAGCTGCCAGCTGGCATCAACGCCGTCGTCGCCATTCTCACCTACACGGGCTACAACCAGGAGGACTCCATTATCATCAACGCGTCAGGCATCGACCGCGGACTCTTCCGATCCGTCTTCTACCGGTATCCCCCTCCCCCCGTCTCCCTGTGCTTCCTACCGCTGCCGAGCCGGTTCAGCTCCTACCGCGACCAAGAGTCGAACCTGGACAACTACAACGAGGAGCTGATAGAGAAGCCGTCGCGCGACAAGTGCCAGGGCATGAGACAGGTTCCGTCGCCAACGAACAGCCGCTTGCTCTTCAGTAAGTGAGCGCGCGCGCGCGCCTGTTGCTCCAGGCGATTTACGACAAGCTCGACAACGACGGCATCATTTCGCCGGGGATGCGAGTCAGCGGCGACGACGTGATCATCGGCAAGACGGTGGCGCTGCAAGACCTGGTGGGTGGGATGGCGTCGTGCTAGCCGCAACAGTCATCGCTTGGTGCCGTGCCATAGGAAGACGACTTGGACGCTTCGGCGAAGCAGTACACGAAGCGTGACTCGAGCACCTTCCTGCGCAGCAGTGAGACGGGCATCGTCGACCAGGTGTGATCGAATCAGATGCCAATCACATTGCCATCCCAAGAAAGTCGAGCCGATCAGGTGATGCTGACTCTGGGTGCCGAGGGCAACAAGTTCGTCAAGGTGCGCGTGCGCTCGATCCGCGCCCCCCAGATCGGCGACAAGTTCGCCAGTCGGCACGGACAGAAGGGCACCATGGGTATCATGTACCGGCAAGTACGCTTCGCAACCCCCCCCCCCCCCCCCCAACCCCCACCCTCCCCACGCGCGCGCGCCGGTACGTACACTGACTACACTGGCGTCACCCGTACAACAGACATTTGGTATCACAATTGCACAACAATCGTGTCACCTGTCGTGCAATCGTGGAACCTTCCATCACTTGCCACGTTTGCGCTATAGGAGGACATGCCATTCACGGCGGAAGGCGTGACGCCCGACATCATCATCAACCCTCACGCGATTCCCAGTCGCATGACGATCGGTCACTTGATCGAGTGCCTCCAGGGCAAGGTTCGGGCCGACTCAGCCGGCTAGCCCGGGAGGGAGGGGAGGGAGAGAGAGAGAGAGCCCCACCCGATTTGAAGGTGTCGGCGAACAAGGGCGAGATCGGCGACGCGACGCCCTTCAGCGATACGGTGAACGTGAGCAAGATCTCGAACCTGCTGGCCGAGTACGGCTACCACTTGCGCGGCAACGAGATCATGTACAACGGATACACGGGCAGGAAGCTCTCATCGCAGGTCCCCCGCCCCGCTAGCCTGCAAACTGGGCCGCAGCCTCGCAGGCTGCTTGCTCCCTGTCAGGTGTTTCTGGGTCCAACGTACTACCAGCGACTGAAGCACATGGTCGACGACAAGATCCACTCGCGCGCACGCGGCCCCGTCCAGATGATGAACCGGCAGCCGATGGAGGGCAGGGCCAGGTGCGTGCGTGCCGCCGCCTTGCGTCTTGCTTGTGCTGGGACCGCTGAGTGGGCGGTTCGCGGAGCCGACTTCTGCTCAGAGACGGCGGCTTGCGGTTCGGAGAGATGGAGCGCGACTGCATGATCGCGCACGGCGCCTCGCAGTTCCTCAGAGAGCGCCTTTTCGAAGTGTCCGACCCCTATCAGGTGAGCGGCGCCTCCTGCCGCTGTCGAGTGTAAGCGGCGAATGGCGCCGACGAGCGAGCTCGACGCGCAGGTGTACGTGTGCAACCTGTGCGGCATGATCGTCGTCGCCAACCTGCGCACCAACTCCTTCGAGTGCAGAGGCTGCAGGTGCGTGCAAGCAACGGAGGCGGCCACTCTCGCTGCGAGCGAGCGACTACTGCTTTAGGAACAAGACGCAGGTCTCCCAGGTCCGGCTGCCCTACGCCTGCAAGCTGCTCTTCCAAGAGCTCATGTCCATGTCCATCGCGCCGCGCCTCATGGTCCAGTAGTAGTAGTAGCCTCATCGCAACGGCTGCTTCTTGGCTCGGCGTCCAACTCGGCCACATCTGCGCCCCGCTCCACTTTGTAAACAAAGAGATGTGCGTGCCTGGGGGCGGGGTTTTGCCGCCTGTGTCGCGGGCCCGGCGGGGGTGTGGGGCGGCGTGGTTGCTTGGTGGGTGTAGGGAGGTTGGATGAGGTGGCTAATGTATAGTAACTGGTGTATCTGTATATCGTATCAGAGCACTTTGTGGTGTCCGGTGTCCTGTTGCTGGCTGTTATGGATTTTCGCGGCGGCGCAGGCGCGACACATGATACGCAGCAGTTGTCTGTGCTCCTCCACTTTCGGGATTGTCTACTTTTCGGCCTTATTGAGGGAGGTCCGTGTGAGGGCGGCCTGCCTCTTCAGCGCCTCGCAGCGGCTTCTGCGCATATGGTCCGCCGCCTGGCCGGGGGCGCGTTCCGCGGCGGGGGGGTCCGGTGGGCGGGCCGGTGGGGGCGCGGTGGGGGGGGGGCGGGCGGAAGGGGGGAGGGGGGGGGGCGCGGGGGGGGGTGGGGGGGGGGGGGGGGGGGGGGGTGGGCGGGCGGCCCACCGGCGCGGGGGGTTCGCCGGCGGGGGGGGCGGAGGGGCTGGGGGGGGGGGGCGCCGGGGTGTGTGGGCGTGTGTGGGGTGGGGAGCGATGTGCCTCCTCAGAATGTTTTGTTGAGTATTTTAGCGCGGGCTACGTGCGTCCATTAATGGTACATGGGGGGCGTTTCTCGCGTCCGTTGCGCGCATCACCGCGTTACATTCCGCAAACACAACCCCGGGGTGGGGGGGCCCCGACACGAGGGTGCGCGGCGTTCCGTACAAGAGCACACATATACATCTACTTCCTACTCGTTTACTCGACCGACGGAGTTGGCACAGGAGTGCAAATCGAGAGGCGCTGGCTGCACGGTTCAAGCGCCAAATGTCAGTTTTTGTTTTCGTCCGGACTTGGCTTGGGTTGGCGGTCTGGAGCGTTGTCGGAGAGGGTGTCTTCGAGCTTGAGCGCCACGACGCGCGGGTTTTGGTGGGCGATGCGCCTCCGTCCGTAGTGGGAGTGGTCGAAGGCGCAGTCGTGGAGCTCCGGGTGGCGGTGGCGGATGCAGAAGAAGCCGTCGCAGCGGCACATGCGCGTCGAGCGCTCGGCGCTGCCCAGCCGACGGTTGCACTTGCCGCAGCGCCGGCGCCAGCGTCCACCCTCTCTGCGCTGACCAGCCTCCGCCTTCTCTTTCTGCTGGGCCTCGAACAGCTGCTGGAGTGTCTCCGCCGTCGGCGCCCACCGCGCGGCTACCGTCTCCGGAACCGAGTGCCAGCGCGCGCGGCCGCTCGAGGTGCGCGCGGCGCCACTGCTGTCGTCGCTACTGCAGCTGGCGGAGCTGCTGACGCTGGCCGTCGTCGAGCTGTCTTCGTCGCTGGACGATCCCTCCCGGTCCGACGTTATTCCCAGCCGCAGCGCGTCCGTGTCGCGAGCTGCCGTCGTCGTCGTCGGCGTCGACAGCTCTGCCGCACTGTGGACCGCGTGGACGGGCTGGCGGTGTCGGTTCTTGTGCAGCTTCCGAGCCATGCGGCGGTCTCGGAGCGTCTGCATCTTCCGAGACATGGCGGCGTTCTCTTCGCTCTTGGCCGCCGCCTCTTCTGCCGTCATCTCATTGCGCTTCGCTCTTGCAACATCCATTTTGTGTTTTTTGTATGCTAGTCTTTTGCTAAATCGTATGAGCTGCTTCATCGTGGAAGTGCCGAATTTTGTGACCACAACGGTGTGCTTGGGTTTCTTTGGCGGATCGCTGGGCGGTGTCAAAGTGACGCCGCTCTTCATGCGCGGCGCGAGGACGGCGACGGTGCTGTTGTCGACGACGTTGTAGTCGGCGAGACGGCGGTCCATGAGCATCTCTTGGCCGAGGTACGCGAGCGACGGCGGCCCGCGGAGCTGCCGGAGGCGCGCGTAGGCGGCGAGCAGGACGGCGACGGTCGCATTCGCCGGCACCGTTACGACCTCGGGCGCCGCGTAGTCGCTGTTGACGACCACTCGCATGATCACCACCGACGGGGGCGAGTGCGGCTCCGCCGCTTCGCCGACGCATACGGGCGGCGTCTCTGGTGTTGACGGCTGGGCGCGACGTGCCGGCTCTTCCCCGCAGCGACCGCGCGTGGCCTGCGCCGCGAGCCGCCCGTCGCCTCCCTTCGAATTGCTACGGTCGGCCGCTGGAGGTGTCTGCGTCGCTGATGGGGTTGCCGGCGGCAGGACAGCGTCGTCGTTCGTTGTCGACGGCGACCTCTGCGTCTCGTCCTCTGCGAGCAGCTGCTGGGGCAGCTCGCCCTCACTCATTCTAGTTTGATTTACAGTTAGTTAGTTATTGTCGAGTAAGTTATACCAAGTTCGATTTTAATTGATTTGTTGGCAGACAGACGCTTGGATTTGTACTGGTACTGGTATTCTTATGCCGCATGATTCTGGCTCCGCCGAATTTCCAAAACCAGGTGGATTTACACTGTAGAGTGAGTACACGTCTCGCTTTGGATCTCAATGCGTGCTTGGGCGAGCTGCATAGGTGCCCTCGGATATTGGGAGAAGGACGGGGTGAATCGGAATGGATTTGTAGTATGCATCATAAATTTCACCTCCATAAAATGGTACGCACGTGAACGCCATGGACACGCAGCCAATGCAAAGGTAGGGGCGGCAGGGGGCCGGCGGGGTTTAACGTCAGCACAAGAGTGCAATCCAAGCGGACTCCTATTCGATGAGAGCGACCTGGTCGAACTCGTGGGGCAGACGGTCGACGAGCTGCTGGGCGGCGTTGCGGAGGTCGCGCAGCGGCAGCGGTTCGCCGCCCTCGAGCCGGCCCACGAGCCGGCCCAGGCGGTCGAGCAGCTCGGTGACGTCGGCCAACGTCAGCTCGCTGCCTTGCAGGCCCTCGAACAACAGCTGCGCGCAGCTCAGCGACTGCAACGCCACGCAGTACAGACAGACGCGCTCCCAGGCAGGCGACGAACAAGAGCAGCAGCAGCATAAGGGCGCACCGCGAGCAAGGGCGCGATGTGGAGGCCGCCTTTCCACCGCGTCGAGTCTTCGGGCAGCGCGCGCAGCCGCTCCTTCGCCTCCAGCATCACGTTGACGCGGCACACGTGCTCGAGCGACAGCTGAGCGGCGTAGATACGCGTCGCGACGTCTGGCTGCCACTGGGCGAGAGGGGGGGGGGGCTGGCTGCGCTGGCTGACCTTGTCTTGGAAGCGTCGGAAGAACATCCAGATCGTGTCATCGGCCAGGTTGGAGCGGAATCGGTCTAGGACGATCCGAGCGTACTGGATGAGCGGCGCGGCCGCGTCGCCATACAGCGCCTCGACCAGCGGTCGCGCCTCCGCCTTCTAGAAGCGCGCTGCCGCCTGGGAACAGGCTGGGCAGGCGGGGATCAAGCGGAGAGGGCGGCGCGCGCGACCTTGTCGGCCGTGCCGGCCATGTCGATGCAGAACTTGGCGAAGAGCGGCGCTCGGATGGCGGCCTGCTCGACAGCGATTCTGCCGTAGACGTCGAGACAGCGGCGGACGACCGCGGGCTCCCGGCTCAGGATGACGGCGAGGCGGACGAGGAAATCGACCAGGTTGTAGTAGGCGTCGAAGTAATGGCGCAGACGCAGGTCGTAGTCGGAGTCGATGCCCTAGGCGCGTCCGACAACTCCCAGTCGACGACAGACAGCAGAGACGACGCAGAGAGGGCGCGTACGTACGTATTCGGTCTCGAGAGCGACGGCGCTGAGCGTCATGTCGAACAAGGATACGTGCTGCTGGCACCGACGTCGCTTCGGCGTCGACGGAGAGACCTCCTCACTGCCACCGTCCACTGCCACCGGAACCTTCCATCACTTGCCACGTTTGCGCTATAGGAGGACATGCCATTCACGGCGGAGGGCGTGACGCCCGACATCATCATCAACCCTCATGCGATTCCCAGTCGCATGACGATCGGTCACTTGATCGAGTGCCTACAGGGCAAGGTTCGGGCCGACTCGGCCGGCTAGCCCGGGAGGGAGGGAGGGAGAGAGAGAGCCCCACTCGATTTGAAGGTGTCGGCGAACAAGGGCGAGATCGGCGACGCGACGCCCTTCAGCGACACGGTGAACGTGAGCAAGATCTCGAACCTGCTGGCCGAGTACGGCTACCACCTGCGCGGCAACGAGATCATGTACAACGGATACACGGGCAGGAAGCTCTCATCGCAGGTCCCCCCGCCCCGCCAGCCTGCAAACTGGGCCGCAGGCTGCTTGCTCCCTCTCAGGTCTTTCTGGGTCCCACGTACTACCAGCGACTGAAGCACATGGTCGACGACAAGATCCACTCGCGCGCACGCGGCCCCGTCCAGATGATGAACCGGCAGCCGATGGAGGGCAGGGCCAGGTGCGTGCGTGCCGCCGCCTTGCGTCTTGCTTGTGCTGGGACCGCTGAGTGGGCGGTTCGCGGAGCCGACTTCTGCTCAGAGACGGCGGCTTGCGGTTCGGAGAGATGGAGCGCGACTGCATGATCGCGCACGGCGCCTCGCAGTTCCTCAGAGAGCGCCTTTTCGAAGTGTCCGACCCCTATCAGGTGAGCGGCGCCTCCTGCCGCTGTCGAGTGTAAGCGGAGAATGGCGCCGACGAGCGAGCTCAACGCGCAGGTGTACGTGTGCAACCTGTGCGGCATGATCGTCGTCGCCAACCTGCGCACCAACTCCTTCGAGTGCAGAGGCTGCAGGTGCGTGCAAGCAACGGAGGCGGCCACTCTCTCGCTGCGAGCGAGCGAGCGACTACTGCTTTAGGAACAAGACGCAGGTCTCCCAGGTCCGGCTGCCCTACGCCTGCAAGCTGCTCTTCCAAGAGCTCATGTCCATGTCCATCGCGCCGCGCCTCAAGCCTATGTAATGCATTGTAAGTATCGGCGACTATTCTGCACCGTATTAGCAACTTTGTATTCTATGACGCGCGTCTTTCGCGCTCAAATGGTGCCAAGGCCATAAAATGGTTGTGAACTGCGATTCTGAGAGGTGGATGTGCCATTCCGTTAAGTAAATCACGCCAATTGGCATACGGTATTTCAGTAAATTGTACACTGTAGTGACTGTACTTGTTTCGTGTTGCGGGCCGGGCCGGGCCGGGCCTGCGATATTGAGCAGTTGGACGGGCCGGGCCGGGCCGGGCCTAGACTTTGAGGGTGCGGGCCGGGCCGGGATGGGCCGGACTATCTGGCGGGCCGGGCCGGGCCGAGATGTGCAGGCCCGTGCTCATCCCTATGCGCATTGGTGGATGCTCATGCGTGCTCATGCTCATTGGTGTATATGCCACTACACTGTATACAGCTCTAGTTTGTCTTCTGGGTTATCAATTTAGTGGAACACTGTGAACATACATGCATAGGTGAGGAACGGTGTTAGTGTGCGAGTGGACTAATTGAGGGTTGCACTTTGGTGGAATGGTGTGTTTGTAGTGGATCCTTGGTGTCCTTGGTGGATTGGTGTAAATGCCACTACACTGTATACAGCTCTAGTTTGTCTTCTAGGTTATCAATTTAGTGGAACACTGTGAACATACATGCATAGGTGAGGAAAGGTGTTAGTGTGTGAGTGGACTAATTGAGGGTTGCACTTTGGTGGAATGGTGTGTTTGTAGTGGATCCTTGGTGTCCTTTGTGGATTGGTGTAAATGAAACTGCACTGTATACAGCTCTAGTTTGTCTTCTGGGTTATCAATTTAGTGGAACACTGTGAACATACAAGTATAGGTGAGGAAAGGTGTTAGTGTGCGAGTGGACTAATTGAGGGTTGCACTTTGGTGGAATGGTGTGTTTGTAGTGGATCCTTGGTGTCCTTGGTGGATTGGTGTAAATGCCACTATACTGTATACAGCTCTAGTTTGTCTTCTGGGTTATCAATTTAGTGGAACACTGTGAACATACATGCGTAGGTGAGGAAAGGTGTTAGTGTGCGAGTGGACTAATTGAGGGTTGCACTTTGGTGGAATGGTGTGTTTGTAGTGGATCCTTGGTGTCCTTGGTGGATTGGTGTAAATGCCACTACACTGTATACAGCTCTAGTTTGTCTTCTAGGTTATCAATTTAGTGGAACACTGTGAACATACATGCATAGGTGAGGAAAGGTGTTAGTGTGTGAGTGGACTAATTGAGGGTTGCACTTTGGTGGAATGGTGTGTTTGTAGTGGATCCTTGGTGTCCTTTGTGGATTGGTGTAAATGAAACTGCACTGTATACAGCTCTAGTTTGTCTTCTGGGTTATCAATTTAGTGGAACACTGTGAACATACAAGTATAGGTGAGGAAAGGTGTTAGTGTGCGAGTGGACTAATTGAGGGTTGCACTTTGGTGGAATGGTGTGTTTGTAGTGGATCCTTGGTGTCCTTGGTGGATTGGTGTAAATGCCACTATACTGTATACAGCTCTAGTTTGTCTTCTGGGTTATCAATTTAGTGGAACACTGTGAACATACATGCGTAGGTGAGGAAAGGTGTTAGTGTGCGAGTGGACTAATTTAGGGTTGCACTTTGGTGGAATGGTGTGTTTGTAGTGGATCCTTGGAGTCCTTGGTGGATTGGTGTAAATGCCACTACACTGTATACAGCTCTAGTTTGTCTTCTGGGTTATAAATTACATGGAGCACTGTGAACATACATGCATAGGTGAGGAAAGGTGTTAGTGTGTGAGTGGACTAATTGAGGGTTGCACTTGAACACTGTGAACATACAAGCATAGGTGAGGAAAGGTGTTAGTGTGCTAGTGGACTAATTGAGGGTTGCACTTTGGTGGAATGGTGTGTTTGTAGTAGGGATGAGCATGGGCCGGGCCGGTCCGGCCCAGCCCGGCCCGGCCCGTGGGCCGGGCCGGGCTGGAATTCCAGGCCCGTTTTGCGGGCCGGGCCGGGCCGGGCCTGCATTTTGAGGGTGCGGGCCGGGCCGGGCCGGGCCAGACGTTCTTGGCTGGCCAACATAGATAGCTACCTATTTCAAAAAAGCGGTTGGGGCTTTCACCCACTCCCCGAAGGGAGGCACCTGGCCCAGCTGGTTGAGCGTTTCCGCTTTTACCAGTGTGCCCTGCTGCCGTCAGGTGTCAACTGACCGCACAACATCACCCGTGCGAGTGAAATTGCGGGGCCAGCTGGCAGCAGGTACACGACAGTTTCCAAAGGGCGCGGGCTCTAGGCCACGACCAGCCCTATTGGTCACTGCCATGCACATTTCAAAAAAGCGGTTGGGGCTTTCACCCACTCCCCGAAGGGAGGCACCTGGCCCAGCTGGTTGAGCGTTTCCGCTTTTACCAGTGTGCCCTGCTGCCGTCAGGTGTCAACTGACCGCACAACATCACCCGTGCGAGTGAAATTGCGGGGCCAGCTGGCAGCAGGTACACGACAGTTTCCAAAGGGCGCGGGCTCTAGGCCACGACCAGCCCTATTGGTCACTGCCATGCACATTTCAAAAAAGCGGTTGGGGCTTTCACCCACTCCCCGAAGGGAGGCACCTGGCCCAGCTGGTTGAGCGTTTCCGCTTTTACCAGTGTGCCCTGCTGCCGTCAGGTGTCAACTGACCGCACAACATCACCCGTGCGAGTGAAATTGCGGGGCCAGCTGGCAGCAGGTACACGACAGTTTCCAAAGGGCGCGGGCTCTAGGCCACGACCAGCCCTATTGGTCACTGCCATGCACATTTCAAAAAAGCGGTTGGGGCTTTCACCCACTCCCCGAAGGGAGGCACCTGGCCCAGCTGGTTGAGCGTTTCCGCTTTTACCAGTGTGCCCTGCTGCCGTCAGGTGTCAACTGACCGCACAACATCACCCGTGCGAGTGAAATTGCGGGGCCAGCTGGCAGCAGGTACACGACAGTTTCCAAAGGGCGCGGGCTCTAGGCCACGACCAGCCCTATTGGTCACTGCCATGCACATTTCAAAAAAGCGGTTGGGGCTTTCACCCACTCCCCGAAGGGAGGCACCTGGCCCAGCTGGTTGAGCGTTTCCGCTTTTACCAGTGTGCCCTGCTGCCGTCAGGTGTCAACTGACCGCACAACATCACCCGTGCGAGTGAAATTGCGGGGCCAGCTGGCAGCAGGTACACGACAGTTTCCAAAGGGCGCGGGCTCTAGGCCACGACCAGCCCTATTGGTCACTGCCATGCACATTTCAAAAAAGCGGTTGGGGCTTTCACCCACTCCCCGAAGGGAGGCACCTGGCCCAGCTGGTTGAGCGTTTCCGCTTTTACCAGTGTGCCCTGCTGCCGTCAGGTGTCAACTGACCGCACAACATCACCCGTGCGAGTGAAATTGCGGGGCCAGCTGGCAGCAGGTACACGACAGTTTCCAAAGGGCGCGGGCTCTAGGCCACGACCAGCCCTATTGGTCACTGCCATGCACATTTCAAAAAAGCGGTTGGGGCTTTCACCCACTCCCCGAAGGGAGGCACCTGTAATGCATTGTAAGTATCGGCGACTATTCTGCACCGTATTAGCAACTTTGTATTCTATGACACGCGTCTTTCGCACTCAAATGGTGCAAAGGCCATAAAATGGTTGTGAACTGCGATTCTGAGAGGTGGATGTGCCATTCAGTTAAGTAAATCACGCCAATTGGCATACGGTATTTCAGTAAATTGTACACTGTAGTGACTGTACTTATTTCGTGTTGCGGGCCAGGCCTGCGATATTGAGCAGTTGGACGGGCCGGGCCGGGCCGGGCCTAGACTTTGAGGGTGCGGGCCGGGCCGGGATGGGCCGGACTATCTGGCGGGCCGGGCCGGGCCGAGATGCGCAGGCCCGTGCTCATCCCTATGCTCATTGGTGTATGCTCATGCGTGCTCATGCTCATTGGTGTATATGCCACTACACTGTATACATGTCTAGTTTGTCTTCTGGGTTATCAATTTAGTGGAACACTGTGAACATACATGCATAGGTGAGGAACTGTGTTAGTGTGCGAGTGGACTAATTGAGGGTTGCACTTTGGTGCAATGGTGTGTTTGTAGTGGATCCTTGGTATCCTTGGTGGATTGGTGTAAATGCCACTACACTGTATACAGCTCTAGTTTGTCTTCTGGGTTATCAATTTAGTGGAACACTGTGAACATACAAGCAGAGGTGAGGAAAGGTGTTAGTGTGTGAGTGGACTAATTGAGGGTTGCACTTGAACACTGTGAACATACAAGTATAGGTGAGGAAAGGTGTTAGTGTGTTGTGGACTAATTGAGGGTTGCACTTTGGTGGAATGGTGCGTTTGTAGTAGATCCTTGGTGTCCTTGGTGGATTGGTGTAAATGCTACTACACTGTATACAGCTCTAGTTTGTCTTCCGGGTTATCAATTTAGTGGAACACTGTGAACATACAAGCATAGGTGAGGAAAGGTGTTAGTGTGTGAGTGGACTAATTGAGGGTTGCACTTGAACACTGTGAACATACAAGCATAGGTGAGGAAAGGTGTTAGTGTGCGAGTGGACTAATTGAGGGTTGCACTTTGGTGGAATGGTGTGTTTGTAGTGGATCCTTGGTGTCCTTGGTGGATTGGTGTAAATGCTACTACACTCTATACATCCTGCAAGACGAGCTCTCGTCTTGTACGGGAGTGCAGAAATGCGCTCAATGCTATTCGTGCTCGGAGCATTCAACTGTTCTGGGTTCCAGGACACTCAGGGGTTGCAGGAAACAAACGCGCTGACGCTCTGGCTCATGCCGGATCGCTGACGCCGTTTGTAGGTCCGGAGCCGGCGCTCGCCGTCAGTCCGGCCTTAGTCCGTCAGCAACTCGACGCCTGGAGACGCAGAGAGCACTGCCTGCGCTGGGATGCTCTCCAGTCTTGCCGACAGGCCAAGGAACTGATCGCGGGCCCGTCAAAGGACCTGTCCAGGAGAGTTCTCAAGCTGCCGCGTGCAGTGGCATGTGTAGTGTGCGGTGAGCTTTCAGGCCACTATCTCAATGCGCACTTTCGGCACATCGGCCTCGCCGACAGCCAAGTGTGTCTCAAGTGCGGGGTGGAGGACGAAACGTGTCTTCACTTCCTAGGGCAGTGCGACGCCCTCGCGGTGTTGCGCCTCAGACTGTGGGGAATGGCATACGCCACTCCCCAGCAGATTCGAGAGCTCTCTCTAAAGATGTCCTGGGGCTGTGCCATGCCTCTGGACGCTTCGAGGAGCTCTAAGAGTGAACGTTGCTTTGGGGTATTCTATATGGGCCTTTCAAAGGCTTCCTAGAGTCGCCCCCCAAACCAACAACAACAACAACACTCTATACAGCTCTAATTTGTCTTCTGGGTTATCAATTTAGTGGAACACTGTGAACATACAAGTATAGGTGAGGAAAGGTGTTAGTGTGCGAGTGGACTAATTGAGGGTTGCACTTTGGTGGAATGGTGTGTTTGTAGTAGATCTTTGGTGTCCTTGGTGGATTGGTGTAAATGCTACTACACTGTATGCAGCTCTAGTTTGTCTTCTGGGTTATCAATTTAGTGGAACACTGTGAACATACAAGCATAGGTGAGGAAAGGTGTTAGTGTGCGAGTGGACTAATTGAGGGTTGCACTTTGGTGGAATGGTGTGTTTGTAGTGGATCCTTGGTGTTCTTAGTGGATTGGTGCAAATGCCACTACACTGTGTACAGCTCTAATTTGTCTTCTGGGTTATCAATTTAGTGGAACACTGTGAACATACATGCATAGGTGAGGAAAGGTGTTAGTGTATACAGCTCTAGTTTGTCTTCTGGGTTATCAATTTAGTGGAACACTGTGAACATACATGCATAGGTGAGGAAAGGTGTTAGTGTGTGAGTGGACTAATTGAGGGTTGCACTTGAACACTGTGAACATACAAGCATAGGTGAGGAAAGGTGTTAGTGTGCTAGTGGACTAATTGAGGGTTGCACTTTGGTGGAATGGTGTGTTTGTAGTAGGGATGAGCATGGGCCGGGCCGGTCCGGCCCAGCCCAGCCTGGCACGTGGGCCGGGCCGGGCTGGAATTCCAGGTCCATTTTGCGGGCCGGGCCGGGCCGGGCCTGCGTTTTGAGGGTGCGGGCCGGGCCGGGCCGGGCCGGACGTTCTTGGCTGGCCAACATAGATAGCTACCTATGTAATGCATTGTAAGTATCGGCGACTATTCTGCACCGTATTAGCAACTTTGTATTCTATGACACGCGTCTTTCGCACTCAAATGGTGCAAAGGCCATAAAATGGTTGTGAACTGCGATTCTGAGAGGTGGATGTGCCATTCAGTTAAGTAAATCACGCCAATTGGCATACGGTATTTCAGTAAATTGTACACTGTAGTGACTGTACTTATTTCGTGTTGCGGGCCAGGCCTGCGATATTGAGCAGTTGGACGGGCCGGGCCGGGCCGGGCCTAGACTTTGAGGGTGCGGGCCGGGCCGGGATGGGCCGGACTATCTGGCGGGCCGGGCCGGGCCGAGATGTGCAGGCCCGTGCTCATCCCTAGTTTGTAGTGGATCCTGGGTGTCCTTGGTGGATTGGTGTAAATGCCACTACACTGTATACAGCTCTAGTTTGTCTTCTGGGTTATCAATTTAGTGGAACACTGTGAACATACATGCATAGGTGAGGAACGGTGTTAGTGTGCGAGTGGACTAATTGAGGGTTGCACTTTGGTGGAATGGTGTGTTTGTAGTGGATCCTTGATGTCCTTTGTGGATTGGTGTAAATGCCACTACACTGTATACAGCTCTAGTTTGTCCTCTGGGTTATCAATTTTGCGGAACACTGTGAACATACATGCATAGGTGAGGAAAGGTGTTAGTGTGCGAGTGGACTAATTGAGGGTTGCACTTGAACACTGTGAACATACATGCATAGGTGAGGAACGGTGTTAGTGTGCGAGTGGACTAATTGAGGGTTGCACTTTGGTGGAATGGTGTGTTTGTAGTGGATCCTTGATGTCCTTTGTGGATTGGTGTAAATGCCACTACACTGTATAACAGCTCTAGTTTGTCTTCTGGGTTATCAATTTTGCGGAACACTGTGAACATACATGCATAGGTGAGGAAAGGTGTTAGTGTGCGAGTGGACTAATTGAGGGTTGCACTTGAACACCTTGAACATACAAGCATAGGTGAGGAAAGGTGTTAGTGTGTGAGTGGACTAATTGAGGGTTGCACTTTGGTGGAATGGTGTGTTTGTAGTGGATCCTTGGTGTCCTTGGTGGATTGGTGTAAATGCCACTACACTGTATACAGCTCTAGTTTGTCTTCTGAGTTATCAATTTAGTGGAACACTGTGAACATACATGCATAGGTGAGGAAAGGTGTTAGTGTGTGAGTGGACTAATTGAGGGTTACACTTGAACACTGTGAACATACAAGCATAGGTGAGGAAAGGTGTTAGTGTGAGAGTGGACTAATTGAGGGTTGCTGGCTCGCTATCTGAGCGAGCAGAAGTGCCAAGAGATGCGAGGAAGCGGGAGACGCTCTTGTGGTGGTCGTATTTCGGTGCGTTCTTCTCCCCTGTGCACCCGCTCTTCTCGTTCCTACCGTATCCGCAGCGGCGCGCACGTTCAAACTGTCGCCTTTGCACTTACGACCTTCCCCCCCTTTGCACCCGTGGCGTACTCGTGCCAACCGCTCACGCCACCCACGCATCTCTTTGTCTTCTTCCCTCCTTCCCCCCTTCGTACGCCCACGCAGAGTGCGCGGCGTTGGCGACTTCTCCGTGCTATCGCCAGTCGGTTGCGTTTCCCCTTTCCCTTTTCTCTTTTCCTTCTCTCTTCCACCGACCGACTCCCGTGTGGTGGACTGTGCAGCGTCGTATTGCGACAAACCGTTGTTCGCGGGTCTCGCATCGCTCACACGACCACACGGCTGCACACAACAAACGACGCCGGTGCCGCTCGAGACGCCACAGCCGCTGGTTGCTCTTCGACACGCGTCGCCAAGCACTGACAGCAACAGGGAGTACACGCTGCTCTGCTCGCTCGCAGTCCTCTGTTAAATAACGGGAGCATCGCGCTCCTGAGAGCCGAGCGCGCATTGTAGTGATTTCAGAGTCGACGACGACGTTGGTGCGCCACCAGCCCGCCATTTCGACATCGACTGGTGCTGCTAGCCACGGCCAACCGCAGTCGAGGCAGACGAGGGCCGCTGTCTTCGACCTGCGCACACACGCGAGCCACAGGGCGGAGCGGTCGACGCACGCACTCGCGCCCCGGGTCGCTGTGTTGTCGCCACCGCGAGCCCGCCCACGCCCTCCGGCCCCACAGTGGAGGCCACGGCGAGAGGCTGCGAGCAAGTGGACCGGCAGAAGAGCAGACGATGTCTGCGGTGTCTGCGGACACGGCGGCGTCCTCATCGTTCCCTGGCTTGCCTGCAGGGGACGGCGATGAGACGGTCGCGCGGCGCTCGAATGCGCCGGTGCTGACTCGAAGTCAGACGGGAGGTGGAGGCCATGCACCGAAAGCGCGGTCGGCCTCGGCAGAGCGGATCGACGACAGGAGCGAGTGGAGGCCCTCGATGGGCGGTGCCAGCGAAGGCACGGTGCAGAAGAAGCCCGCGAAGGGTGGCACCTTTGTCGACAGAGTGTGGAAGCCTTCGAAGGGCGGCACTGGCGACAGCACGTCGCGGAGGGCCCTGAGGGGCGGAGTCGACGGCAATTCTGTCGACGGAGAGGAACAGGCCAACGGCGGCCGTGTCGGCGGCAGTGCCGACGGCGGCGGAGTGAGCAGTGGAGTCGACGACGCTGGCCGTTGCACGGAGGAGGTGCAGCCGAATTCGAAGTGCCTCATTTGTGGCATGCGCCACCCGTGGAACGCGTTCGACGAGTGGTCGTTCTGCCCTGGCGACGAGGAGGAGGAGCAGTCCTGCAGTGACAAAATCAGACACGCCTGTCTGAAGCGACCTGTCGCGGCTGGACGCCGCGATCGGTTGCTGGTGTATCAGATGTGCGAGCTGCACTATGATACGGCCCTTCGCAAGAAGGCGGCAGAGGTTGCGCGGTCGGCGCAGACGCGCCAGCGCACCGCGAGCAAGCGCACCGAAGCGCTGGAGCGGCAGACGATGGAGGAGAGTCGACAGGCGAGTCGACGGGTCGGTGGAGAGCGCGCCGAGGCGCCGCCGATGCAGCAGACGACGGAGCAGCAGCAGCAGCCGCCCCTTGTGGCTTTGGCTGGCAGTCGACGACATGTCGATTCGCGCACGGCTGCGGCTGAGCACACGCGACACAACGAGCGCGGCCGAGACGAAGGCCGGTGCTGGGAGCAGCAGACGCAGCAGCCGCTCGGCGGTGACGATGAGAGGAGGCGCGGCCGCGCTTACGATGAGGAGCGCGCGCCCGCGACGCCTTCGGTGCACGAGGACGCAAGCGGACGGTCGTGCACGCAGTCGCGCGGATCGGACATTGGCCTGGGGCCTTTCTTCGCTGTTGAGCAGCTACGCGCTTGTCTCAACGAGGCGTTAGCGGAGCGTGACGCTCGCGACGAAGAACGATTTCGACGGATGGAGGAAGGCCTGTCAATGGCATGGCTTGCGCAGGAGCGCGCGCGCAATTTGCTCGGGCGGCAAATGCGCTTGATCGAACAGCGTCTTCTCGAGCTGCAGGAGCAGCCGCGCACCCACTGCGCCGAGGACGAGGAGTCGCAGGAGCGACTGGCGTGGGCCGCAGAGCCCTCGGCTAGCGGTGCGCCGCCAGCAGGCTTGCCTGTCGTGGCCACCAGCTGCATCATTTCTGATCACGCAAAGGAGCCGCCGATTTGGACGACAGACGACGACGAGAAGAGGCCGCCGTCGCCGCCTTCTCTCCTCTCGCCGCTTCTGATGAGGCCAGTGCTGCCGCCGCGCGCAGCGACTGAGCCGTTGACGACGCTGCGGCCGCCTGAGAGAGGGCCGCAGGCGGTGCGTCTGACCGACGAGGAGCAAAGGAGCTGGCGTGCGTTCGAGCAGCAACACACGACCCAGCAGTCACGGACGAGCTTTGAGCGGCCGTCGCTCCCACCGCAACCCGCATGGGAGTGGACGCGCCCGTCTCGCGAGGAGAGCGGTTTCGTACGGACAGGCGCTATGCTGTCTTTGCGCGCGCAACCGCCGTGCGCAAGGATGCAGCCGGCCTTCTACAAGGCAAACGGCTTTGTCGGACCAGGGATCGACTGCCGACGGCGACGGGATCGCAGGAACAGACCCTTCCAACAGGGTGACGTTGTGAAGTGTCGGGAGCGAGCTGGCAACAGATGGGCATATCGTGGGCCATATTTGGTTGCCGCGTTCTTGCCGGATGGACGCGCGCTCATTCGATCGCTGGACAAGGATTTGGCCATCGTCAGGCCGGTGGGCAGGAAGCGCCTGCGACGGCTTCCCCCGACTTCGACGCTTGGTAGCGCCGGGGACGGTGGGCAACGCCTTGAAGGCGTGCCGGGCGACCTGCAGATGGAGACGCGGATCCAGGACAAGGACCGTTGCGCCGACCGCAATGGTGGTGAGCCAGTTGGGCGCTCGGACTTTGTTGACATGCGATTGCGCTTGATCGACAAATGTGTGTCCGAGATCGAGGAGGAGCTGCTTCGCGGCAAGGAGATGCAGTACATCGGCAGCAGTACTGGTGGCATCGGCGCAAGCAGTCACAACTCCTCCAGACCGCAGAGCCCGCTCTACTACAGCAACGGGGTTCCCCATCTCAGCGACACAAGCAAGGGCCACGCTGGGATGAAGACTTCACTGGCCGCCAAGTCGACCGACGACGCTGCCGGGCCCGAGCCATACAAGTAGGATGACAAGGCGATGACCGAGCTGTGGACGACTTCCAATCCCTGCTGCTCGTGCTCTCTCTCCCTCTCTCTTTCGTCGCCCTCTCCAAATGTCACCCGCCTCTACCCTTTCGCCGGTGACATCCTGTCGACTTTGAGTTTTTGTTTTTGCGTACGATTTTGGGGCGTGCCGATGCGTGGCCTTGCCGTAGGAAGGCCAGGTGTGCCGGGGACCTGTGGTGGTCGTATTTCGGTGCGTTCTTCTCCGCTATACTTCGTACCGACCCCCTGTGCGCCCGCTCTTCTCGTTCCTACCGTATCCGCAGCGGCGCGCACGTTCAAACTGTCGCCTTTGCACCTACGACCTTCCCCCCTTTGCACCCGTGGCGTACTCGTGCCAACCGCTCATGCCACCTTCGCATCTCTTTGTTTTCTTCCCTCCTTCCCCCCTTCGTACGCCCACGCAGAGTGCGCCGCGTCGGCGACTTCTCCGTGTTATCGCCAGTCGGTTGCGTTTCCCCTTTCCCTTTTCTCTTTTCCTTCTCTCTTCCACCGACCGACTCCCGTGTGGTGGACTGTGCAGCGTCGTATTGCGACAAACCGTTGTTCGCGGGTCTCGCATCGCTCACACGACCACACGGCTGCACACAACAAACGACGCCGGTGCCGCTCGAGACGCCACAGCCGCTGGTTGCTCTTCGACACGCGTCGCCAAGCACTGACAGCGACAGGGAGTACACGCTGCTCTGCTCGCTCGCAGTCCTCTGTTAAATAACGGGAGCATCGCACTCCTGAGAGCCGAGCGCGCATTGTAGTGATTTCAGAGTCGACGACGACGTTGGTGCGCCACCAGCCCGCCGTTTCGACATCGACTGGTGCTGCTAGCCACGGCCAACCGCAGTCGAGGCAGACGAGGGCCGCTGTCTTCGACCTGCGCACACACGCGAGCCACAGGGCGGAGCGGTCGACGCACGCACTCGCGCCCCGGGTCGCTGTGTTGTCGCCACCGCGAGCCCGCCCACGCCCTCCGGCCCCACACTCTCGCTCTGCGTCGAGCGGTAACAGCGGTGACAGACGCAGCAAAAGCCGAGGAAGTCGAGGAAGTTGATGCGAGGGAGCGGCTCGCACAGCGTCAGTCTCTTTGAGAGGCTTGTCGGCAGCAAGGCTGCCGCCACCGATGGTGCAGCCGAGAGGAGCAATGGCATCACACAGAGGACGCTGGCCATTCGGGCCTAGAGGAAGCAGTGTTGGACGAGGCTACAGGGGATGATATGCGGCGGCTCCGCCCTTCAACCCCTGGCAAGGCAAGACTTTCTCGAGAGCGCGCAGTTTTGTTCAGATTTTTGCTCGCGGCCGAGGCGGCCTGCTTGGAAAGCGCGAGTTGGCACAGCCAGAGTTGGCTGGTGCAGAGTCGTTCGCGGCACTGAAGGGCATGGCTCGCATCTCTGGAACGGAGCCACAGGATCAAGCATGGGCGTGCCATGGGCGAGCGCGTCAACGCGCAGGACAGGCAGTTCTTGGCGAAGCAGCTGTCCATGGAGGCAGAGGCAGCGGGCTCTTCAAAGAGGATGCCCGTTAACCTCATGAACCGTATGACGAAGAAGGAGCTGCTGTCGCTCGTGAGGTTGGTGGAGCATCAGCAGCCGAGATGGTGTGGACAAGGACCGCAGCTGCACCAGGTTGAGACCTCGGAGACAGGCACGGAGCAGGTGATGGTCGAGGAGGCAGATGCGCCAGCCTGGGGCGCATTCGACTATCATGCGCTTTTCAAAGCACACTGGGAGTCCGATCGAGGAGACGTGGAATGGAGACAGGCCCAGATCGAGGGCGGAGGCGAAGCGGCCATGGATAGTGCACTCGGGTTCTTCGGCGACGAGACCCAGCTGCTTCTTGACAGGCATTTGCCAGCAATGGTTGGAGCGGCCATGGCGTACAGAGACGGCCTGAGGTCGGTGCCGGTCTCTGTGGCGCAGGGCATTCTCGCCCGGCTCAAGAACGAGAATGGCGGATGACTGGGCCCAGGATGGGTCACAGTTTTGGCCGACCTCCTGGGACACGGGCTGGTCCTTCGACAGGATCCGGCGCTCAGAGAGGCGACGGCGGACCAGCTTGTGACGCCCGAGTACATGGCGGTGCTGTTCACATGCATCATCAGCGAGGGCGAGTACCAGCATGGCCGGCTGCCAAACGGGCAGATGGATCCGGCCATGGACGAAGTGGTCCTTGGAGACCCAGCCGGAGGCAGGAAGCGAGGCGACGCAGCAGACGTGCTGCGTGCGTGGCTGCCGCTAGTGCGTGCCGGATTTGGAGCAGCCATCGACGACGATGCAAATGCTCCTAAAGGCGATCAAACACTGAGAGCACGGAGAGTCGACGCTGATGGCGGGCTTGGACTTGCTGGGTCAGGAGACCGGCGAGCCGCTGGGGCAGCTCACTGAGTGCCAGCACAAGTCCTGGGAGGAACAGAAGGCGTGAATCGCCAAGTACTGACAGGAGTTTGCGAGCCTGGACGTCAGCCAGAAGGTCGAGCAGTACCAGTGCTACACCGAAGGAGTGGCCACCATACTCCGCCGAAGGAACAGCGCACCTGGCTGTTCGTGCGTGGGCACTTGGGTGACTTGGTCACCATCCAGGTGGAGTACTCGGACCGAAACGACAACACGGTGCAGCCGAAGTACGGAGGGGGAAGAGCCTGCTACTGGCTGGTTCCCAATGTCGACGTTGGAGAGGCACGAGCCCTGCGGTTCACCGACTGGGTGGCCGTGTTTGGCAGCAAGAAGGGCGCGTGGGTGCATCTCACTTGCGACGAGCTGGCCCGAGTGACGAAGCACAACGTGCCGCTGGGAGCCGAGATTCACCTGGGAGAAGAGGGCGCCGGTCACTTGGTGTCGGCGACGCCCTTGCACCGGATGCGCGCGAGGCGCTGGCCGCAGGAGTCTATGACCCTGGCGCGCTCGGAGGCGTGACAGCCTCGACGATCCAGGACTTCTTGGCACAGGAGGCAGCGCGGCATGCATTCATGCAGCTGCGGTTCCCGAGGCACCTGCACTTGGTGCTGGACGACCACTGCTGGGGCTATGACACATGGCTGTCGGTGTATGAGGCCAGTCTGGCTGAGCTCGAGAACGAGCTCCAGACGCTCATACAGGAAAAGGCCGTGGAGGACTGACACAAGGAGCACAGCATCCGCTACTACAAGATGCTGTTCGCGGCAGAGTTTTTCAAGCGTGCCTGCTCGTGGCTCTGCAGATGGCGACGCTGACGCTAGCGAAGGCCTCGTTCATCGAGAGGTGCATGGACAAGTGGTTGGAAGGAAAGGTGCTCAGCGCTGACCACCTCTTCCACTTGGTGACGTCAATGCTGGAGATCCCGGACGAGATGGGAGAGGAGCTGATGGTGACCGACGTGGCTGTGAACCATGGGGCGCTGGCGCGTCAGCTGATGGAGAACTTGCACCACAACATGCGCATGCTCAGTCGCATGGCAAAGCGGAGGCGCAAGGACATGATGACCTGGGCCCTCTACCCGGAGGACACCCAGTTGTGGCTGGAGCAGTTCCGAATGGACACGCCCATGTACCAGGGCATGTCCCTGCAGATGTTGGGCATGCTCTCGGAGGACTCGAAGAAGTGGATCAACCGGCTGTTGGAGCAGTACCAGGAAAAATCACTCGCGCTGGAAATGGCACACAAGCGGCTGTACGAGCAGGTGCTCGAGATGGCTTATGTGCGCGCAGTGCTGGCCAGTCGGAAGATGCTGACGCAGATCACGGTCTGGTCGAGCAATGGAGGACACTGTCTGAGCCAGTCGCTGCATGGCAACAACCCGCACTCGTGGAGTGGCGAGCCTATGGCAGTGAAGCTGTCTGGCGAGGAAGTCGAGGTGGTGCTGGCCAGCCAACAGCCCAGACCCGACCAGATGGACGGAGTACCGGTGGAACTTTGAGAATGGTGGCAAACAACGTGTCGACGCCACTCCCAGAGCAGTTCTTGGAGGAACCGTTCCTCGTCTGGGAGAACCGCGGGCTCAAGGTCGAGTTCGACCAGTTGAGCCCGAACGAGCGGATCCACTGGCGGCACATAAAGGGCGCCTTCTACAACGCCTTCGTGGACAGAGTGGCGCCGAGGTTCTGGCCGGACCTGCTGTCAGAGTTGATGTTGGCGTCGGACTTCGTGGTGCTGAACGAGAGCACAGCGAGGAGGTGGCTGAGATGCACCTCTCACAACAAGTGGATCCTGACCGACTGGGACGATCCCTACCGGAGGCCAAACATGACGACGGCCGAGATGTTGACGATGTTCTTGTTGGGAGTGACAATGGACATGGTGGGCCAGCACCAGAGACTGATGGTGATGGTGACCACCGGGCTGGAGTTGGCGCTGTGTCACCACTACCTCGAGGCCCAGCCAGAGGACAAGGACAATCCGAGGATCCTGTTCGCGGACTTCGAGCACTGCAGTGGGCCGAGGCCGTTCCTGGAGTGGAGTAAGACCGAGCAGAAGCTGCTGGGCTACGTCCCCAGGAGGACGGACGCGAAGGGGCCATTCGTGACCCACATGCAGACTGGCGAGGATGACGGGACCGACTTTCATCATCGATTTCCGAGTGTTGGCGATGTTGGGCAGAGAGCCCATTGAGAAGCTGTTTGAGCAGATCTCGAGCGACCTCGTGGTGGGCTTCTTGGTGGGCTCGGACATCATGGCACTGTCGAACTCGTTCGCAACGTTGGTTCAGTATCCGCAGAATGTGGCGGACCTGAAGGGGCGCGTGTTGCTGCCCGTGGAGATGGACATCCAGCAGTGGAACTGGATGCCGAAGCGAGAGCTTGAGTTGGAGCGCTACAAGAAGAACCCGTCACCCAACCCGCTGGTGCAGATCGCGGCGAGGTGCACGATCGGTTTGATGGCGTATGCGACCATGGGTCCCATGGACCTGATCACGCACCGGCTGTACAGAGGCGATTTCTCGTACAAGTGCTACTGACAGACGCAGCAGAGGGTGCTGGCGATGATCGCCACGGACGTGACGCGCAACTCAGAGCACATGGTGCGGAAGGTGGAGGTCGGAGTGCGGACCATGTGGCTCCACCAGTACAAGGGCCATGGCGTGGGCTGGGACCTGTGCGGTTCCATGTTCTTGGTCATGGGCGCCCAGTGTGCCGCTGAGCTGAGCAGAGTGGGCCTGGACCGAGAGCTCATCAGCTACATGGTCCACGACGTGTTGATGATGTGGTCGGCATTGGTCACACACGCGATGCACCACCCACCGGGACTGCTGAGGAGGCAGAATGAGCAGGTCGGCTGGCCTGACCTGGTGGACGAGGATATGACGAGGGCCTACGTGGCCATGATGGAGGAGATGATCGAGGAGCCGAGGCCAGTGGACCCGAAGCTGGCGGTGATTGCCGAGCGCAATGCCAGAGGAGAGCGTGCTTGGTCACGTCGATCTTGCAGTACCGAGGCCTCTGGAGTGGCGAGCGCGACGAGCATGCCCAGGTGCTGTACACTCAGCTGAAGAACTGGGTGACTAACATCCTGGCGACGTCCGACGAGCGGAACGAGTACTGGAGGATGCTGGACGTGATGTCCTGGACGATGCTCGGACACTTTGTCCAGTCGGGCCATCCCTGGAAGGACGTCTGGGCGGACGCGGCTCACTACTTGGGCCCGTTCGTGGCCAAGCAGAACGAGCTGATGGTGAAGGCAGTGGAGGCGTGTCAACGAGGCCTCCGAGCATACCTGTAACTGGGGGGGGGGGTTGGGGGGGGGGGGGGTTGGGGGCCCCGCACTATTTTTCCAACACCCACGCAGACCCCCCCCCAACCATACCTGTAACTGGGGAGGGTTGGGGGGGGGGGGGGTTCCCGCCCTCCCACTTGCTGGTTTTGACCCTACCCACACCCCCCCCCAACCCTCCCCCCAGGTTCGTGCGAAACCCCACCCAACCCCCCCCCCCCCAGACTTTTTGAAAACTTTCTACTACATACTATATTGCTAAATAAATGCACTTTGTACAGTGTTTTTGAGCAAGAATCGACCCAAAAGTGTATAGTTTGCGTTATTTACAGTGTATTTAGGCTAAAAAGTACCTATTTTCAGGCTTTTACAGTGTATTTTTGAATAAAAATAGACCAAAAATTGCCCATTTTTTTCTGCCCAGACCCCCCCACCTCCAGATTTTCACCCCACCCACCACCCCCCCCCCAGAAAGTGCCCGAACCCTCCCCCCAGGTTCAATTCCCGGTTACACCTATGCCCCCAACCCCCCCCCCCCCAGAATTTTCCCAAGGGATTTTTACTCAGTCTAAAACGATAAAAGTGAGTCAATGTTGGTGTATTTCAGTGCTTTTCAGTGTTACATGACCATAAAACAGCTAAATAACACTGTTTAGACCCTATTTATACCCATTTTTGACCAAAAAGTACCAGTATAACTAAAAAAATGGCCGGCTACCCCCCCACTTTTTGCTCCAGCCACCCCCTCCCCCAAAAAGTGCCATCTACCCCCCCCCCCTCCACTCTTCCAGACCTGGTTACAGGTATGCCTCCGAGACAACGACTCAATGAGAGAGAGCTCACTGTACGTGCACTACGCGCGCTGGCAGGCCAACTGGCTGACCGTGTGGCTCCGCTCCAACATGATGGAGAAGATGCTGGGAACGCGTGCGCTCGACTTTTTGGGCAGTGTCAAGCACTACCCCTATGGTCTCAGAGCGATGCTGACGGCCATCGAGGAGTCGCGCAGAGAGACGGTGGCGGACTGGAGGAGGCAGTGGGTGCGTCTGGCGACAGCCTACTATGTCTTGACGTGGCAGGGCAAGTCGGTGGAGCTCGGCAGACTGCTCCAGAGGAGCATCAAGCTCGGCACGCTCGACCGAGCGACCGCGGCGACCGAGCGCGAGGCCCTGGAGGTGTTGGCGAATGCCGACATTGACGACGAGAAGTTCGAGGAGGCGCCACAGGCGTCGAAGAGTCTCGATGACACGGCCGAGCTCAAGAAAGCTCTCAAAGAAGGCTGGTCGCCCACCCGACTGGGCATTACCATGCTTGACTTGATCAAGATGGGCGAGGCTCCCAGAGCGGCGCAGTATCCCGACCAACTGCAGAAGGAGGTCGTGAAACTGGAGAAGGACGTGGAGGCGCTGAAGAACCACCAGCGCATGCGCCGCAAGAAGATGATGGAGATGGAGAACGAGCTCCGCCTCACATCGATGGCAAAGGACAAGGCCGAGGCGATGGCCGCGAAGGCGGAGCGGCGATTGGATCGAGCCCTGCACCGGGAGGACTGGCTGCGCAAGCGGGTCCTGTACCTGGAGTTGCGAAAGGGGCAGGTGGAAGAGCGCTTGTCGAAGGGGCATCTCCCACCGGAGACGACCGACACGCTCCGAATGCAGATGGCGATCCAGGATGCAGAAGCGTTCATGCGGCAGGATGAGCACGACTCGTTGGACGTGGAGCCGATGGGAACCGAGCCCAACCCGGACAGAGCCGAGGGCGGAGAGGTCCAGGTCCAGGAGGACACTACTCTTTAGGACAGCCTAACTGTTGGGCCCAGGAGTGGAACCAGACGGGGAAGTGCTGAAGGGCATGACCGACACGCAGGCGGTCAAGCTGCCGAAGGATGGCCTGACCCCCAGCAGGTACCAAGAGAAGGACGTGGACCTGTGGGAGGACTCTGACGAAGATGACAGTGACGACGACGGGAAGCAGAGCGAGAAGCAAATGGAGACGGACGAAGGGGCGGAGGACCCTCCCGGTGACGACGAGTCGAATAAGGAGGAGGACGAGCAGAACCGCCGAGTCGAGGGAGACGAGGAGGAACCGATGGAGGAAGGTGGAGAGGGAGGCGAGTCGGCGGCATCGCACCGTGTGACTCGCGCTCAAGCGAAGCAGGCCCGACAGGCCCTCTCCAAGGACGACGCGGGCAAAGAGAGCACGGCATAGCTGACTCTGGCCTGGCATACAAGTACCACACCCCACTGCCATGGCCCGTCCAGTCAGTTAGCCGCAGAAACCAGTTCTCATCACTGTGTCTCTCTTTCTCTCTTCTCTCTCTTCTCTACCATGTGTTGCTGCTCACCAGCACGTCGAAAGCGTGATCCCTTCGCCCGAAGAAGAGGACAGGCGTGCCGAGGCGTGAGCTTGCCGGGGGAAGCTCAGGAGCGCCGGGGACTGTGGGGATGACAGGCGGCCAAGCACAGCACGCCGCTCAGTCATCGGACCCCCACAGCTGCGCTGCCTGTGAACTCGTTTTGTTGCGTTTTTGTGCAGTGCGGCTACGGCAGCCAAAGTCGTAGTCGTTGCGCCGTAGTCGTAGCGCCAGTCAAAGCCTCGCTTTGCGGCATGTCCGCTAGGCTCGGTAGGTGTCGCTTTGAGCGCGTCCGTTCGAAATCCCTACCGTTGATTGGCGGCGCAATGCGTGGGCGTTTGCGCGTTTTCCGCTCGCGTGACCCGCGCTGACCGTTGGTCATTCCAACTCTCCCCGACTTTCCCGTTTCGTTTTTGCTCCCTTCCCCCCCCCCTGCGGCGAAACCACCGTGCGACCTTTCTGCGTCTTGCACTGCCGGTGTTGGTGACGGGCCGAATAGTGCACCGGCGTTTGGACGGTCGTTCCCAATCCTGCACACGAGCCGTTCGCCTTGACCACTGTCGGTAGCCCCGACACGTCAACGCCAGCGAGCTCCCGCACAAGCGCACCGGCGCAAGGCGAAGCAGCGTCGGCTCAAGCGCGTTGCGACAGGCGAAGCGACGTCGGCTAGCGCGGCAGCGACTACGGAGGGGAAGTTTGCGCTGCGGCCATTTCGTGTGTCGTCACATCGTCTCTCGCCAACGTTGGGAGACAGCGCTCCCTAGAGGCGAATTCGAGTTGCAGGAGCGCGCGCGGATTTTGTGCTAGCCAACAGCCGGACGAGCAGTGCAGCGGTAGCCAGAGGGCGGCAAGTTTGTCGGCTTCTCGCTCACACGCGGCGGACGTAGGCGCTCTGTCGGCGCCGGGGGCCTACTCGATTCAGGGGACGCAGCACCGATAGAGAACACGCACACCTCATTAGATTAACGCAAACGTTGACGTGGAGGACACAGAATCGAACTCACAAACCACAATTCGACACGACCCTTTGCACTTTTCTATCGACGCCAAAATTCAAAAATTTAAATTCTTCGGACGCTATTTCAGTGGCTTTTTTTCCGTCTACCACGTCGTCTACCAACTAAAAACGTCTACCAACTAAAAACCTTTGGGTAAGAAAGTTGAGGGAACCGCTGAAGTCGCTGTCCAGCAGAGTTGCGTGGTAAGATGCGTGAAAATTATCGTTGATAAACGTCAGTCAATAATAGGTACCCGTTGTAATGGGGTGTGTCAGTAATGATAGGCCGGTAGCACCCTCTCCCCCAAGGGCACTTTATTCAACCTTTCAGTGCCGGGGGCAGGCACTATTGGAGGAACGGGAACACTGGATGTGGACATTGGTGGGGGGGGGGGGTGCTACAGGAGGACCTACGGTACGCACACATGCACATACAAGCACATAAACCGGGTGGGGTGCGGGGTAATAAGATGGTTTACGGTACACGATGCAGTAATAACTGCGTCATATAGTGCGCCCCATACATGCGTATTTCTTTGCTCTTGAATCTTGATGTACGATGGCAAGTGTTTGAGGCAATTCTAAGCAACATGTTACTATGAAAAATTCACCCACCCCCCTCCCCAAGTTGACGGTTAAATCCCTGTCCCTATTCAAAGAAATGGCTACAAAAAGAAAAGGTGCGTGGTAAGATGCGTGCAAAGATTTGTAAAACGGCCTTCCTATTTATTCATTGGGAACGACGGGGTAATGCAAACGAGCGCAAATTGCGAGATGGGTCTTGGCATCGTCTGCACGGTTCTCCTAGGGGCGCACTGACCACGCACGAGTTGTCCGGTTAATAGCTTCGTTCGTGATCCTGTACAGACTCGGACCCGTACCTTGTGTGTGTGTGCAACGTGGTGAGCGCGCCCCATGGGAGGTCGGTTGCGTCGGTGTCGCAGAGTTGGACGGTGGCGGGCGGTGGCGGGGCCGCGCTCGCAGGCCTGGCCCACGGCCGTGCTGCACGCGCCGCCCACGGCCAGCGTCCGGCCGGCGCACTGGAGCAGCTGGAAGTCGTGCCGGCCTGCCGACATGTCCTGCAGCTCCTCGTCCCAGTAGTCCCTCTCTATCAAGTATCGCTTGCACGTCTTGCCCGACCGCAGCTCGTCCAGGCCTTTGCCTAAACAATGCACTTCCTCTAGGCGTTTGCCTGTGGCGGCCAGTGCTGCCTTTGTCGACTGAGAACGACTGAGAAAACGTGTCCGCACCCCGTCCACCGCAGTGCAAAATGGAAGCTCCATAGTCCGTGGTGTGTATGAGAGTCGCAGCTCCAGAGATCAGCCTGCCAACCGGGTAGTCCACATTCGCTTTAAAATGTGTACTGTAGTTAAAGTGTAGAGTAAAACCGGTTCCATAGATGAAACGACTTTACGAGTACAAATGGACAGCTACCGCTGTACTTAGAAATTGAGCAAGACACATACCTGAGTCAGAGTGAGCACCTCTACCGTATCATTCCACTAGCATCGCCTTGAGCTTTCACTGCGCCCAACGGTACGCTTTCCAACAGAATCACTAACCTAATAATACTCTCGGGAATGTTGGGTTGGTCGGTTTGGAGCCACAGCTGCGACGTCGTGTTGTATCGTACAATGAAGCGACTGAGTTCGCCTCCGCTCCGCACGCCGCCCAGCAGAAAGAGCGTGTCCCCGTAGACGGCGGACGAGGCGAACGCCTGGCTCGACGGCATCCTCTGCGCCAGACGTCTCCAGCGATCCCGCTCGAACGAGTAGACGAAACAGACAGCCGACAGCTCCGAGCGACCGTTCTTGCCGCCACAGAAGTAGAACGAGCTGCCTGCCGAAGCGCCGGTGTCGTATCCCTCTTCCTCCCCCATCCCAAAACATCCCCCCGGATAAACTAGGATATCCCAGACCATCCGGCCGGATGAAGTAGGATAAAATGGGGTATCCTACTTCCTCCCCCCCTTATCCCAAAACATCCCCCCTAAAAAATTGTGAACTCTGCCAGACAGTGTGAGCGCCGTGAGCGCAGTGCTTAGCCACCACGAACTTCTGACGTTTGGTCGTAACTTTCTCAACTATTTCTACAGCGAGGCGTCGTGTGCAAACTTATTCTCAATGGCTTCTTACAGCTGTTCAATAGAATTTGCGACTGATCGTAGACGATTCCCTTGATGCCCCAAATGGAGAAGTCAACGAAAGTGACATCCAGTGACCTTGAAGAACAATAAATCAATTTAATCGTTAAATCAATCATTAAATCAAAATTGAGGTGATTTTCGATGTTACACCAAAACGGTTAGTTCAAGGGCCAAATAAGCTAATAAATATCGTACATCAAAGTTGAACAATTTAATACAAGTGCATAAAATTTCAACAATTATTCAGCTGGATACCCCCCAATGATTCAAGCATTAAGGCACATTCTCTTGCGTCGTCCAGACAATGAGAGCGTCCATCCCTCCTGCCCAAGGCCAATTCGCCCAGACGACGCCTGCTACTCAGCTAGTACTCGCTATCGCATGCAACGCTTTTTTTTCTAGCGCCTTCGTCCTACCCCTTTGCCTTAGCGCCTTCGTCGTAGCGCCTTAGCGCGCGAAAGATTGAAGGCAAAATGAAATTCAAAAAATCAAAACGATGTTCGTCAATGAAAGTGCAGTGACAACAGCTCCGTTCCTGTGACGATGTCGAAGGCGACTGCAATCGCGCGCAGCCCACAGTCGTTGCTTTGCGCTGCCGCTGCAGAGGCACAGCGAGCACGTGTGGTCGCTGGCGCGCGTGATCCAAACAGCTCCCAGCGCAGTGTGCGCTAACGACAGCCTTCTGAGGCTGTCTAAGAGATAGACGCGCTTGCCAGCAAGCCCCCAGCTTTACTACAGCTTTGAAATTACCAACCAGTCAAACAGCTCATGCGCCCAACGGAGACAAGCCATGCATGCGGAGAACATCCACAGAGATCGAGATTGCCTGATTGAGATTACAAACCGAACATAGCATAGGGGGAGTTTTTGGGATAATGGGGGAGGAATTGGGATGGCACGTCTTCTATCCCAATTCCTCCGGGGGGGAGGAACTGGGATATCCCAAAACATCCGGCCGGATGGTTTCGTGGGGGGATGAAGAGGGATGCAACACCGGCTTAAGCGCCGCTTTCAACGAAAGGCTCTCCTACTGACCGATGACGCCGCCGGCTGCCCCGACGTTGTTCGAGGCCAGCATCTCGTCGACGACGTCCGTGGGGGCGGTCGGCGGCCGCGAATGTACGTCCGTCGAAGCGAATCGGCGGACCGGGCGCGCCCCGCTCGTCGAGGCCGCCTGCGACGATGACGCGGCCGTCGTAGAAGCCGGCGACGTGCTGCCGACGCGCTGGCATGTCCGAGCGCAGCAGACGCGCCTCCATCGGCTCCTGCACCGATAGCGACACCACCTCCGTGGCGCTGGCGCCGGCGCCGCCCAACGCCAGCAAGGACGGACCGCCAGCTGGCCACGCCGCTGTCGACCCAGCTTGCTCGTTCTGCCCGCTGGTGCGGTGTGTCCAACCACCGGCACTCGTTGTCCCTTCGAGGTTCGATGGCTTTGCGTCCGTAGTGATCGCTTGAGCCGCGTTTTGGACGGACTTGGAATTTGTGAGAAGCAACCATGCGGCGGCTGCGAGTATGACAGCGCTCAGCAAGACTAGTGTGACAAGAACTGCCGCTAGCCGCAACGGCGATGAACGACTATGTCGCTGCGCTGAGTTCCCCGTGACCGCTTCGTCTCCCGGAACTTGGTTGTAGTATTCTTAAGCGGCCGAATCGGGAAAGTAGGTAGGAAAGTTGTACGGGTCTAGTGCACCTTACCCGGGCGTCGCCGCAGGGGTGTTTGCCTTCCAAAAGAGCCGGCTACGTAGCCGTCCGTGTCGCTGTACAGAACGTGCGCGTAACCGGCGTTGTCGTCGTCCCCGTCGACTGCGCCTCTTCGAGTGGGCCGCTCTAATAGTTCCAGCTCCGTCTGTCAGCGTGTCGGCGGCGGTGTGGACAAAAGAGCACACTGCAGAAGCACAGACGACGTCGCATACTGGTGCGACGGGAACCGGAAGCTCGGGAACGGGAGGCAATGTCTTCGGCAGACGAGCGCCTGCCGCTGACGGCCTCGCATCGAATGAAAGCTCGTAGACGGGAGACTGAATTCTCCGTTCCAAGCTTCGATCATTCACTGGACAAAAAAACTAGAGAGCGTACGGTGCGATGTGGCGAATCAGCCTCTGCCAAGGAGTCGGCCTCGCAACGGTCACTGTCCGCTTCATTCGGTCCAGCAAGTGGGTCATCGTCTGGAAGGGTCACATCACAGTGGAGACTCAAAACCCATAGTCGATCACAACTGTAGAATGGTACTTGGCAGCAGTCCGTACATCTGCAGCGCTTCAGACAGATGAGCGCTTGTGTACACTGAGCAGGCCGAGTCGTTGGTACCGCTCAACCTGAAATGGTGAGCAGAGCGCATCAAACAAACAAAAATTGTCGACAACGTTACACCTCGAAGACGACTCTAGTGGCTCCATGATTCTCTGAGGCACACTGCGCAACTAACGACCTGGAAATGTAAAATTTCCCATGGATGCGCGCAGTTTACAAATGTTCTCTGGGTAAAGCAATTCTCTGGGTAAACATGCGTTTGTACGGCACACAGCGGAGCCGTAAAAATGTAGAACGTTGGTGTGTCAACATCCCGCGTCTTGTCAGTTTCCCGTCAAAAGTTGAGCGTGTCTGTCGGTCGGCGTCTTTTAACACTCACTACGTTTAACCGTTGACAAAGACATTGGCACAAAATGGAGTATGGCGGCATTGTGCTCAACAAAATACATCCTCGTCCGCGCACCGACACTCATCATTCTACGCTGACGCGTCGACCGTGATTTGCACTTTTCGCATGGCCGATTGCGCATTGTTTCTTCACAAAACCACATGCCAAACGTTTGTTCAATTTAAATGTGTTCCTCCACAGAGCTAGACGTAGACGTAACCAGACAAACATTTAAGTGAATTATGAGTGAACTGAAGTGGATTTGAGTACAAAACAAGAACCCACACAGGTAAGCGTCGCGCTCTGAGAACACACCGAATTTCGAAAACCGTAAATCCTCCAAGAGTAGTGACCTGACGGCACTATAGGTACTTTCAACCTATTCTGACCAACTATGCGGTGGGGCTTATCACAGAGGGAGGAAGGACCAACCACCACTCTCGCACCAGTGGCACAAGCTCAACTCGTCCCAGCAAGTTACCCGCAAGCCCAATGCAGCAAAGCCAGGAAAGCAACGCACGCTGACGTTTGCTAGTGGGCAGCGCGCCTTTCATTCCGTTACTCGCACACCGAATTCGTAAGACGAACAGCATGAAGGATACCGTACAGATTCAAGTTGTGATAACGCATGCTCTTTCCATGCCGTTACACGGTGACAACGCATGATTGCACAGAAGACAGCCCGGTATTTGCTGTGAGCGTGTCCACAGTCGTAGTACCGAAAGTACTGCACAGAAACTTGACACACTGACAGAGATGGAGCGCTTTCGTAATTTCGATTACAGCGCACACGAAGTAGTACTTTCTCGTTTTGCTTTTATGCCACATCATCCTACATGCTTGCTGCTTACATGAGCGACAGGTTAGAAATACGTTTTTGAAGCCGAGCGGGCATCGGAACACAGCAGGTGCACTGCCAGCCCATCGGAACGTGCGCCCCGACAATTGGCGCATAGGCGAGTAAACGCAAAAGGTCGTAGCACAGATGATCCTGCCGACTGGGAACTTCTAGGAGGTCGACTTTTTGACGACGCCAATGTGGCACTTGCTCGCCTAAAAAAATGCATTTTCACAAGACGAAGTTCCACGCTCGAGCGCCAACACTCGCTAGCCCAGGCAGGAGGAAGGAGCTGCGCTGGAAGTGGGGCGTGCCAGCCAAGAGGCAGACAGACAGACAGACCTTGTTGGCGAACTCTAGGGAGCGTCTCGTCTCGTCTCCGTGCTCCAGGAGGGGGGAGACGGCGACGAGCAGCAGTGTCTTGCTGCTGCCCGCGCCCAGGCTGTTCTGCAGCAGCAGCGTCAGACGACTGTTCCGGTAGGGAACGTGGCCCACTGACGCCGTATCCGCCGACGAGGACGTCGACTGCGTCTGAACCCTCCCACTCTCCTCAATACGCGGACGGGGAAGAAGAGCTGACCCTCTTGCCGGCCTCGGCCTGGCTGTTGATGACGTGCTTGAGCGCAGACAGGGACTTGTTGATGTGCTGCGTCTCGCGCAGCCGGCTGCCTTCCGCCCCCGAATCCTTGAGCCGCTCGCTGCCCGCCAGGTCGACGAGACTCAGCGCGCTGCTCGTACGCTCTCCTGAAAGCCATTCCACTCGGCACGAACACTTGGCTTGTCAATAGATAGCAGCTCACCGGTCTTGGCGTTGCTGCCGAGGATCTTGAGTCGGTGGAGAGCGTGACTCCGCGACGACTGCTGGTTCATGCGCGTCGCGGCGACCGCGCGACTCGAGCGCGCTCGAGCCAGCAGCAGGTTCAACTAAGGATGCGCGAAGTCGCAATCGACGCTGCTCAGACGCGCGCGTCGGTGGGACTGGGGGGGGGGGGACCTGGGCCGGCGAGGCGACGGTCTCCTCGAGCAGGCCGGGCACGACGACCTCCTTGCCGGACGTCTGCACGCTGCCCAGCTTCGACTTCTGCTGCTGCTGCGGCTGCTGAGCCGACTCGACGACTAGGAGGTCGCGGATCTCCTCGTTGTAAATCTCGAGCGAGCTCAGCTTCAGTTCGTACTTAAGGCGTAAACAGGAGATCCTCAACCTCCCATAGGCAATACAGGCGGCCCAGTGATGGCGCACGCACCCGCCATCCGAGGCGCTCCAGCTTGAGAATACTGTCAAAGAGCAGCCTCGCCGCCCTGGGCACGATGCCGGCGCCTTCGATCGAGTCCAGCTCCTCGCCCTCCATCGTGTACGTCTTCCCCGAGCCCGTCTGCCCGTAAGCGAGGATCGACACGTTGTAGCCGTGCAGAGAAGACTGCCACAGACAACACCGGCTGGCCACCTTTGGGTGCACGCCACGCGCACGGTGCCAAGCTAACCTCGACAAGCTCCGACAGGGCGTCAAAGACGTCCGCCTGACCAGCCTGCGGTCCGAAGACGGCGTCGAATTGGAAGCTAGGCTTCGACTTGTTCTGAACGGGGGCAACAATGGTCGACAACAGAGCTGGACGGTGTTGGGGTCAGCAGCAGCAGCAGCTGACCGTGGAACTGGACACGGCCAACACGGCGTCCAACTCGATCTTCTGGCCGTCCTCTCCAAAAGCGATGTGCTTCGGGGCTTTGCCGAAACCCGCCTCGCTCGACAGAATCGGTCGAACGCGGCACATGACTCGAATGTTGCCCTGAAAAAGACCGAGAGGAACAGCCAAGACGCAGCGTCTTCTGGCCGCGCACCTTGAGATCTACGATGCGATTGTGCATGTCGCGCTGGATCTTGTCGGCGCGACGGACTTGCTCGAGCAGCGCCTCCTTATCCGACTGAAGCTGCTCTATACGGCGATGCATCTCGGCACCCTCCTTCTCCTGACGATCCGTCTGGATCTCCAGCGCCTTCTTCTCCGCCTGCCCTCAACGATCACTCACAGCCGTGACGCGGCTCCCCCAGTCGCGACTCGCGCAGGAAACGTCAGCAGTAGCGACCTCGAGCTGTAGTTTCTCGGAGCGGTGCTGTGTCTGGGCGAGCGCCTGCTGCTCGACGAGCCGCGTCAGCGAAGCCGCCTCCGCACGCGTCGTCGTCAGCGTCCGTTCGAGGTCGCGCAGCTGTCGTTCCTTTTCCTCCAGCATGCGCAAGAGGTCACTACACGCGGGTCAGGGTCGCGCCATACAAAGGCGAACAGCGTGTGCGGAGCTCACGGACCAATTCTCCTTCTCCTTCTCGAGTCTCTCGCGGTCGACAAGTCTGCTTCGCTCCACCTTCTCCTGGTTGTCCTTCTCGATGTCGCCCAGTCGGCGCGTCACCTCCTCCAGCTGGCGCTGCAGCGACTCCAGCTCGCGTCCTCCTCCCGACGGACGACGCCCTCCTGTTCCGCCAGCGCTGGCCGGCCGCGTTCGCTTCGCTGCAACAACACCAAGAGTCAGCACATCGATTCAGAGAGCGAAGCGACAGAGTGCCCTCACGTGCGGACTCGCCGATGGAGCTGCCAGAGACGGAGGCGGCGCTGTTGCGCGCGCGCAGAGGAGCGGCGCGTGACGCCGACGCGGCCGTCACGCGACCGTAGCCGCTGCTCCGCGCCGTAGACGGCGCCGCCGGGGGACGCGTCAACGAAGGCGGTCCACCTGTACAAAGCTAACAGCGTACCACTAGTGTTCGTAACCGCGAAATGCGTGCCGAAATGAAAAACGTCGCAAAATACAAGAACACTGTGTGAGAGAGAGAGAGAGAACGTGTTCCCTTCCTTCGAGGGAGAAGAACGTCCTTATGATACTGACCAGCCCGATCATGATTGTTTACGGCCTTGTGCAGTGTGAGGTGGTAGTAAAGTTTTAGAAAGACTACCTCTAAGTCGGTCAACAGACTTTCTCTTCAATCTCCGAGCTTGCGCGACTGCAGCGGCCTCTTGAGGCCGCAATGTCTAACGAATGAACAAACTCCACGCTTGCGACGCAACGAAGATAGTAACAAAACAATGAACCTTTGCGTTTGAGGCGGGCTGCAGCTTCATGGTCGGTCGGACAACGGCCGCTGGAAGCGGCAAACGAGACATTTCACGCCAATAAAGATGTTAGATTAACGCGAACGTTGACGTGGAGGACACAGAATCGAACTCACAAACCACAATTTGACACGACCCTTTGCACTTTTCTATCGACGCCAAAATTCAAAAATTTAAATTCTTCGGGCGCTATTTCAGTGGCTTTTTTTTTAATCTTTATACGCTGTTTTGTACTATGCAAATTTTTGCAGCAACCAGACACCAGTTTACAGTACCAAGAGGAGCATATTTTCTTCTGAACAATCTGCACTTAGCATTGCGCTATTCTAGTACACGACAGAACGCGTCTCTGCCGACATGTGTACACCCTCCAGTGTAACACGCGTCCTAGACCTAATAAACTGACTTGGCGAATTTATATTGTGTATCCACAGTTAACTCAGCTGAGCAGAGCTTGAGCGTTTGACATCGCATCGAATTTGTAAAGAAGAGAAGAAGAAAAGGGCCGATCAACTTCTCGCGTCACCCAGAATATTGTAATGAGCAGAACGGACGCGATGTGTAATCGACGTCATGCCACAAGTAATCGATTAACAGAGATACACGGTGCGCGGCGCGCTCTGAACACCAACCAAACAAATAACAACGAACAAGGTCGGTCCGTCCGTAGATTCCCAACATGCTCTCGAGTAATCCAGTTAAAAGGAGAATCTACTGCGAACAAGGAGAAAGGCGGCGAGGCAAGAGCGCCGACTAACGTGCACGCAGACGCAAGCACGAGTGCGCGCGATATCACACAAACAACAAGGAGAGTCGGTGCCTACGGCTGGAGGAGTGGCGCGCCTCTCAGAAGCCTTGTAGTCCGTTGTAGACATGGGGCTGCTCTGGTTTGTCGTCGGCGGGGAAGAGTTGTTGGATGAGCAGGCGCTTGTCCTCGTCGAGCGTGCCCCGTGGAAAGTCGACGTCGAAGGTGACGAAGAGGATGCCCCTCTTGCTGTTGTCCTCGTAGCTGGGCATGCCCTCGTCCTTCTTGCGGATCCGCGCCCCGGGCCAGGTGACCTTGTCCCGCTGCACGGTCACCTTGTGGCCGTCCAGATGCGGGATGTCCAACTGGAAGCCGAGCAGCGCGTCCCGCAGCGAGATGGTGACGTTCGTGTAGAGGTCGTCGCCGCGGCGCTCGAAGCGCGCGTGCTTCTCCTGGCGCACGCGGAAGCGCAGGTCGCCCGGCTCGCCCTCCATGTGCGGCTCGCCCTCTCCAGAGAACGTCTGCTCCTGGCCGTCGCGCATACCCACCTCCACCTCCACCTGAACAACCCCAGCCTCCCGTGCGTGCGTGCGTGCGCCGTGCGTGTCGGCAGAGCGTGCCCACCTCTAGCAGTCGCTCCTCGGTGACGAGCTGCACGTTGGGACAGTCGTCGCAGACCTTGTGCTGGTACATCTGGAAGCGGCCAGGTCCCATCTGGACCGTCTGCATCTCCATGCGGCAGTTGCACTTGCGCGTCCCAGAGGCGGCGCGGAAGACGGGCTTGTTGCGCGCCATCTCCACGAAGTTGCCCGTGTACAGCTCCTCGAGCGTCGCCCAGAGGTCGACGACGACGTCCGCGCCGCGCGGCGTCTCCTCGTCCTCGCCACCGCCGTGGCCGCCGAAGAAGTCGCCGAAGAAGGAGGAGAAGGGGTCGTGGAAGCCGCCGCCGCCGCCGCCCTGGCCCTCCAGCTTCTTCAGGCCCTCCTCCCCGTGTCGGTCGTACACGCGCCGCTTCTCCTCGTCCGACAGAACCTGCGCGCAAACGTCACAACGGTCACACGCTACGCTACAAGCCTACACTACGTCGCACACCGAGCGAGAGACTAGACGTGGAGACAGCTGCACGCACGCACGCACGCGCGCGCGCACGCACACACACACACACGCAGCACGCACGCACACACACGCATCAGTCGCCATTCATCATACTCGAGGACTACAAGCCCAAAAAGCAAAATGCAATAAACGCTTAGTCGGCCAGCCAAGTCGCACCAACGCGCAGCTTCGTGCGCTCATCTCACTTTCGCTCACTATAGCCGCCAGCCAGCACCTCGTAAGCAGCTCCAAGATCCTGGAATCTCTCGTGAGCGACTTCGTCGTCCTTGTGTTTGTCGGGGTGTAATTCTTTGGCGAGTTTTCTGTACGCCTTCTTTATTTGGTTCTTGTTCGCGTTTTTTGGGACGTCAAGAATCTTGTAGAAGTCGCGGCCGCCCACAACGGTAAGCAGAGGCCAGCAGCAGGCCGCCGAAATCACAAGGACGCCAAGGCAGTTCATCGCCAAAAATTCCAAACAGGAAGATAGAATAGAAACCGTGCAAGAAAATCACGCAAAGCTTGATCCAAGCTGGTCAATCAATGAGCCATATCACTGATTAAAGCGTCAAGCATACCGTTGACAAATCAAATTTTGAGACGCCCAAAAGAAATACATGTAACTTCACAGACATACACACGTCAGCTTAACCAGTTTTGCGTCTTAAGCTCATTGCGTAAATGAAGTGAAACTTACTGTATGTGCCGTTTTAGAACCAAATTTTGACAGTATTTGTTCTGAAACTAGCAGCCACATGTACATTACATGACAGTACATTACGTGGTGTGTGAATTTCACCCGACAACTTGCATTTTATAAATATTTTGAAAGTTGAATCATCATGGTGAGTTGCTCTTCAGGGTGAGCTGCTGGTTCAACGATTTCATCACAACGTAACTGTTTGAAGAAAAACCGTTTTGTTTGTTGTTGCTCAGTGAATTCTCTGCACCGAACCCTTTGCATGCAGCTGTATTGTTCAGCATCACCACAGATACTTTTATATAAAAATGTTGAGATATTGACACTGAACCGCTTCTGAACACTTTGCAGCAGGTGTCCTGACTTGTAGTGACTAGTAATGCAATGCACAGTGGCAGTGGTCACTCACATTCGGTTCACACTCAAATTAAAATAATGTCTTTTGGAAACCAGCTTGTTTGTGTTGCCATTGCGATGCACATAAACAGCGTACGCTAAAGCTTTGTTGAGCTTATCAGCGCCACCTACTGCTTGTAAGCTGTTTGGCAGCGCTGCTTCACATTACAAGCAGGCGCCTCTTTGTGCGGACAGACGATGGCGCCTTCTGGAAAACTGTCAATGTACTGCGCGACCATGGCTGCGGTTGCGCGGCTGCAAACCTATGGGTAAGAAGACACACCTTCCAGTTAGGCACCTTGGTGAAATGTTAGTGTAACCTCAATGCTTTGCAGCAAGCCTGACGCGCAACTGGCAGATTCGTTCCTTCTTTTGACCCCCTTCTGCTATGATGAGAAACCGCAACATGTATCCTCAACCTTCTTTTGGATAGAGTTGTGCATCTTCACGAATCGCGTGGGTCATTCAATATCACTGCTGAACAAGCGCGGCGCTGACGGTACTTTCAAAGCTCCTGGTGCTCTCAAAGAAGCCATTCGAGGATTATCCTTTGAAGAGCTTTGCAACGACACATTCAGTGGAAATGACAATCGTTATCGACTCGCTTTCCACAGCGACCAGTGGGCGAGAATGAAACTGAACAACTTGTTCAGCAGTGTCAATAATTCTGGAAAGATGCACTCAATCGTATGGCTGGACTATCGCTGTATGAAGGCGCCGTATAATTACAAGTGCCTGGAACAGCCGTTTGAACTTGTCATCCCTTCGAACGTCAAGTTGGATCATGTCCAAATTCATGAAAATGCACGTGAAGTGGAGTGCCATCAAAATGGAAGTAGACGAAATCGCTGCGATGCTGGTCACATAAACATGTATGAACCTGCAGCGACTCAGCAGTATTTCTACTGTCCAGCTGAAAACAATGGTATACCCAACAGCTATTGCATCAACATACATGCAGTGATGTTGTAACATGCATTACTTCACAGCATATACAACCTCTCCTGTTCAGCGGAGACACATGTATAGCATAGACCACGGAAATCGTTTTAGACATCACACCCGTCTACATTTTTGTCAGTGCCAACTCGTCTTTGGTTCATTCTTCCAGCATGCTGACATCAGTGATAACGAACTGGGCGACGCAGTGTCCCCTCAATGGCAGCATAGCACTCACTGATGGTTTCAGCGGCGGGATGTCTTGGCTTGAAAACTCCACTCAGTTAGTGCAATACTTACAAAAGCAATGGAACCCGCAAACGGCCTACTATCCTTTTCCATGGAACATAGGCGATGCTTTTTACCAGTTGGAACAACTCGCAGACGTTCGAACTTACACAGTTGTTTGGTTTGACTTCTATAACATTCGGTCGACTGAGCGAGGCCGCGGCCGGCTGCACGCCATAATAGCGCGTCAAAGAGCAGAAACGACAGTCCATTACGTGGAAATATCTCCGAACACATCTTCCGTTTGCATCGACCTCAATGGAGGGAAGAGTCCAACGCGCTGGTACCAATGCCAGCATGCTACCGAGGATCTCAATGTCAACTACAACAAGATTGGTCTATGGCCATGTGATATACGACCAGACCGCAATCCACCTTCAACAAATACTTGTATTGACTGGCGGTTGATTGCAAGTAACCCTATGTATTGACCAAAAACCATGATTTTCCTAAACACTTTAGTTCAACGGGAGTGGCTCATTTTTGGCCCCATTACTGGCTTTCTACTTCTCTTACTGGCTGTGTGCGCCTTTATTGCATGCAAGCATCGGTGGACCGCCCTGTACAACCTGAGGAAATTCCAAGTTATAGCCGGCCTGTGGAGAGGAGAACACCACACGCCCGATACCCACGATTATCAATTGGTTTAGTCACGGTAGAACGAACGAAATGTAAACTAAAGGAAATACTTTTAGAGAGGGCCTGATATCCAACCGCGCGACGCTTGGGAGATCGCAAAGGGAGGCCTGGTCATCGACCGGGACGTGTGTCTTGGGAAAGGCGCGTTTGGAGTGGTTTACAAAGGTATGGCTGCTGGCTGACTGGATGCGCTCTGGGCTCCAGGTGAAAGCAGGGGGTGAAAGGGAACGCTCAGGGCGCGTATGCACAGTCGCTTTCTAGCATTATCTAGGCGCTATTTACTACTTCTAGTACAGGGTGTTTTTTTTGTTTGACACAGTAAAAAATTACAATAACTTTTTAACCGCTTTACCGATCCCAACCAAATTTTGAGCGTTTATAGCCAACACCGGGCGACATGTTGTGCTAACGTTTAACGCTTCTCCCTTACTCCTACCATGAGATATGCAACACCAACTATAGGGTCGAATTTCCGCGACTATTCTGGTAAGAAAATACGATTACCTATGTTGCACGCATGCTAAAAACAATCGTTCCGCAGCACTCTAATATTCGAAGTTTCAATGTGCAGTAGCATATTTCGTACCCTGTTCCAAAGTCGAATAGCGGAATTTTAGGAAACAAACTGTTTTCCAATTTTCTGAAAATTACGACAAACGAACGAGACGGATGCGGACTTGGTCAAATTTCGATAATGAATGAGACCCAATGTTGAAAACAAATAAAATTGATGCCCAATGTAGTGTGGAATATGCATCAACTGTGGGCTGTGCTTGGTTAACAAGAACATGAGCGTAATCACTCAGCAGTCTCAATTTTTGAGACGAAATTCGACCCCAAAGTTAATGTTGCGTATCTCATGGTAGGGGTAACGGAGAAATGTGAAACTTTGGCACCACATGTCGCCCGGTGTTTGCTATAAACGTTCAAAGTTTGGCGAAATTTGATTAAGCGGTTAAAAAGTTATTCGTATTTTTTACTTGTCAAACAAAAAAAACACCCTGTGCAAGTGCTTAGAAATCGAGATGCACAGACGTAGCAAGTGCCATCTACTGGCGTAGATAATGCTAGAATCCTACAGTTGGCACGTAGACTGGTCCGGGCTGTCTATTTGGAACACTAGATAGCGCAAAACGCACATTTTCATAACAGTTTGCGTTTTAAGTACAATATTAAATTACAAAATTACGTTTGCTGATATGCGAAATGTCCAGTTGTGCCCCCTCTTCATTGTTCTCACTCAAACAACCAATTTGTGCTATGGACACAATACAGACACACTGTAAACAAATACAGAGCAAATATCGCGCCCAACAAAGTATAAGTTGGCTAAGGCCTAGAAGACACTAAACAGCCGTATGAATCGAGCTGGTAATCAGTTGCGGTGGAGTGAAGGTGGCACTGTTGAAGTGGAGGTACCCAGCCGCTCAGCGAGTAGTTCATTGTCCCAGCTGTCCACCACGACCCGCTGAAGTCGATGCTGGGCAAGACTCATTGGCGCCGCCATGACAGCAGTGCCCGCCTCGAGCTTGAGCGTCCTGCAGCAGAGAGGAGACGCCACAATTTTTACACAGACAATTCAGGCACAGGTGGGGGTGGGGGGGGGCGTCAAAAAGAATTGATTAGGGGGAATTTTGGAAATTTTCCCGGCATAATATGGGCTTGGGGTCATGAACGATGCAATAATCGTCTCTCAGAAAATTTTGGGAGGGGAAAGCGCCCCCGCGCCCTCTGGCATACCTGTAACCGGGTCTGGAAGAGTGGGAGAAGGGTAAATGGCCGAAGTCTGGGGGGGGGGGCTGTCTGGAGCAAAAAGTGGGGGGTACCTGGCCATTTTTTGAGTTATACTGGTACTTTTTGGTCAAAAATGGGTATAAATAGGGTCTAAACAGTGTTATTTAGCTGTTTAATGGACATATAACACTGAAAAGCACTAAAATAAACCAACATTTACTCACTTTTTATCGTTTTAGACAGAGTGAAAATCCCTTGGGAAAATTCTGGGGCGGGGAGAGGGGGGGGGGTTTGGGGTGGTTGAAAAATTCTGCAGCGCGCCCCCAACCCCCCACCCCCCCCCCAAGATTTCCAAGATTGATTTGAAGAGGGGGGTTCCCGAAAAGATTTTGGGTGCACCCAGACCATTGGGAAGGGGGGGGGGATCATCCCTGTCCGAGTTGGGATCGGCTGGGTCCGACAGGAGAAAAGACCCCCGCCCACAAGGGCACGTGCGCCTACCCATAATCTTTTACTTCGCCCTGCCTCTTTGAGAAAACTTTGCCCATTCCGGAATTAATCAGCCTTGCGGTCGGTCAGCACGGCGTTAAGACGACCGATTCATTTTGAGCAAGTTCGTCTCCGCCTTGCTGAAGCTGGCGCGCGCTTGCTAAAACAGTCAAAAATTCTGTGAAACACAATTTAGCCTGTTGCACAGCAATTTTACCACAAAACGCCTACTCATAAACTTCAAACTGACCTCAGCAAATTCGCTCTCACTTCATTCCAACAAAAGCAATTTTTTTCTTTGCTTTTCCCCGAAATCTGCGACATAAAATTTTCTTGATTTTGATTCTCCACCTTGGCGCGCCGACTTTGAACTATTAGCAAGTGCTAGAAATAGACAGCGACGCACTATGTCTAAGCATCCACCCAAATAGCAAATGCTATCAATATAATAGAATAGATAGACTACTATATAAATGTCATACGCGCCCAGGTCCCTCTCAGGAACGATGCGGGGCCAGCCGGCTCGATGGAAGGCGAAAGGGAGGTCAGAGTCAGCAGCCAGCCATGAGGCTGTTGCGTGGAGGCAGGGCAACACGACCGTGGCCGTCAAGACTGTGCCTTCGACAGCCTGTCCGCGGGAAAGCGTCCTGAACCTCGTCGAGGAGGCGGCCTTCATGAAGAGCCTGCCGTACAACGTCCACGTCGTCAATCTACTCGGCTGCCGTCTGCGCGCCGAGCCGCGTTGTCTCGTACTCGAGCTGTGCGTCGACGGCGACCTCCTCACGCACGTGCGCCGACAGAGGCAGACGTTCACTGACGTCCGCGACAACGAGGACGGTGTAGTTGGGTCGGACGTGGAAGAAACGACGGTGGAGGTCGAAGAGCGCGACGTCATCAGCCGATTCTTGTCCTACTCGTGGCAAGTAGCGGACGGAATGGTCTGTTTGCGACGGAGCGGGACTCGGCGTCGACCCAGCCGCTCGTAGGTATTTCTCAGCTCGCTGAATCTCGTGCACCGCGACCTGGCGGCGAGAAACGTCTTGCTCGACGGCGAGCTGGCCAAAATCGGCGACTTCGGCCTGTGTAGGCGGTTGGCGCACGAGGAGCCGTACGTGGCGACGCAGCGCCGCCTGCCGGTGAAGTGGATGGCGCCCGAGGCACTCGTCGACGCCACCTTCACCACCAAGGCCGACGTGTACGCCCCGGTCCGCTCCGTCGCCTCTCAAAGTAGAACGGAGCTGGAGTTCGCCTTGCCCTTGCAGCTGGTCGTACGGAGTGTTGCTGTGGGAGGTGTTCAGTCTGGGCGCGGCGCCCTACCCCGCCATTCAGGCGGCCGACCTAGCCGACCACCTAGCCTCGGGCGAGCGTATGCCGCGACCGCGACGCTGCCCACGACACGTGTACGTGTCTCACAAGAGCATGTCGCACGGCACCCCACTTCATTTATCCAACGGTTGCTATCGTTTTTTTCAGCGACGACCTCATGAGGCGCTGCTGGCAGCTGCTGCCCGAAAGCCGACCCACTTTCGAGCAAATCTCAACAGAGCTGAGGCCAACGCTCGAAGTCGACACCGCCCAATACTACACCGACATTGTGGGTACTAGCTCATAACAAGTCGGTCTGACAATCTGCGTATCGGACTTCTATCGTTGTTTACGTTCCTGAAAGGCCGGTCGCTGAGAAATGCGAAAAAATGCAATCAGGATTTCAAAACAATGGGTGGGTGGGTACATTTATATCGTGTATACACACTACTACTAACCAATAATAGACGTTTCAGCAACTATTATTTAACTGTAAATTAACCGTAAAATCAGAAAAAAAGTGATCAAAATCCCCAAAAAATTGGCAAATTTAACAGCGAAATGAGCATTATCATTCAGAATTTTTAGGTTGAAAGCATAGATCCCCCCTTCCAATAGTGCCCCCGGCTAAGGAGAGGAACGAATAGTGCCCCGGGGGCACTATTGGAAGATTTACGGTAGCCGGCATCCCGTATGCAGTGTCGGCCGCCCAGCGCGTCAAACGCCTTGATTTAAAATTGTCCTGTTGTCCTGCATTTTCGGACGGAGAGCTTCATACACAAGGGTCTCGCGAGGAATTCTTTTAAAGATCCCGTCATCCATTCACAGATTTTTTATTCATCGTCGATTCACAGTATCCCTTTGCAGGACTTGCCCCCGCAGTGCGCGGTACATAGGTTGCTACATTTCAGGTTGCTTTTACAGCAAAAGTCTAGAGGCGCGGTTGACATCCGGAAATAATGCGGCACCGCTAAAACTACATCTACCTACAGGAATAGGGCGTGTGCGTGCCAACCTTCGCGGTCACATTCCGATTCCTACTTGTTGCGCATCAAGTGCTGTGATGCTTTGATCGTGTTTCCTTGGATAGCGCAAGACGGATGCAGCTGTTTGCGAATAGGATCAATGATCATGTCCACCGCCAGCAGAGGTCTCAGGCGGTCCGATGTTCAGAGTGGGTTTGTCTGGAGGCCAGCGTTCCACGTCCGTCTCCAGGGGGTCGGGGGGGGGGGGTTGTTCCTTCCCCACCGGTCAACGCGCTCAACTGTGCGCACATTCACCGACCGCAGTCCGGTGGCGCGCTCTACCAATGCGGCATAGCTCGCGAGCCGCCGAATTGCCTCCCAGTCTTTACAACTGAAAAGCAAGAGGTCAACTGAGAGACTGTGCAGCTAAGGCGCCATAGAAGCGAGCGGCTGTAGTAATAGTGCGGAGCCACGTCACTTCTGGCCACGTCTTTTAACGGATTTGGCTCAACTTACCTGTTTTGAGTTGGAAAATAACACTGGATCGTTGAGGAACGGGCAGTGGTCGTACCAATCCTCGAGAAGCATCGGAGAATACGCACTAAAGGTTTCATTAGAGGCGCGGTCACGCAGAGATTACGCAAGAAGCTATCGCTTTCCAACGTGAACGTTCTGATTACAGGAATGGTTGGTTACGTTACAGGTATGGCTTAAAATTTATCTATGCCCGCTTTGTCTTAGGCTTAGACCGGTTTTGGCGTAGGCTTCGGTCAGACGTAGGTTTTGCTACTACCAGTTACGTTCTCACATACACTATTTCGGTGTGACGAGCATTGTCCGTTTTTGTGCGGCGTTGACTAAAACACACACCTAACACACCCAACACACCCAACACACCTGAAGGCTTAGACTAGGTTTAGGTTTTCGCTTAGGCTTAGGCTTTCGCTTAGGCTTAGGCTTAAGCTTAGGCTTTCGCTTAGGCTTAGGCTATAAATTCGCACTAGGTGTGTTGGGTGTGTTGGGTGTGTTAGGTGTGTGTTTTATGTAACGCTCTCGTGCACAAACGGGGTGTCAGTTAAATGCAGCACACGTTAAATGCAGCACACGCTGTATGTGATAAAGGATGCAGGCATGCAAGCAGGTGATGTATGCAAGCAAGTTGACTTCCGCGGCTTTTTCTTGGCTTAAGGTTGGGCTTAGGCTTAGGCTTTGCTTAGGCTTAGGTTTTTGCTTAGGCTTAGGCTTTGCTTAGGCTTAGGCTTAGGTTTTTGCTTGGGTTTTTGCTTAGGCTTTAGCTTAGGCTTAGGCTTGGCTTAGGCTTAGGCTTAGGTTTTTGCTTAGGCTTAGTCTTAGGCTTAGGCAGCGAAAGTCGACTTGCCTGCATACTTTACCTACCTGCATTCTTTATCATATACAACCTGTGCGGTGCGTTACCGGTGCTCAACTGGAAACAAACGATGCTCAACTGCAAGTACGGTACCGCCCAATTCAAATACGAGTACGTGCAACGTGCTAATCGTACAAGTTCGTATAGATAAAAATGTGCAAAATATACGGAATATATACAAAATTCCTCGGGCCATGGCGTTGTCTGTATGCGGCGCACCTTGCGGCGGCGGCGACGATGACACGCAAATGCACCTTCTTACGCGAATAAATACTTAATGAGATTCGCATAAACAGACGTGCAATGCGAACGAGGCGCATGAGATCACGAGTCACCACGTCTGCCGGTCGTAGAACAGCAGGTAGGCTTCCTGGCTGTCGAAGGCGGCCCAGTCGGCGTCGGCGCCAAGCTGCACGACGCTGCTGTCGTTGAACCGCCACCAGGAGCCCAGCTCGTCGACTAAGCAGTCCGCCGTGTAGTGGCCGCTGTCGACGCTCGCCCCCCAGTGGTACTACACAACAAACCAGCAGCTGTGGTGAATGTCACTCAACGTGAAAATGAGCGCGCACTTACGACGACACTTCTCAGTCGGTACTTGATCGGCAGTGGAGTGGGCCTTGCTGCGCGACAGCGGCGTTGACGAAGGGCGCGACGTCCAACTGCTTGGGCACGTCCACCGCAACGCCCACCTTGTTCAAGTTCGCGTCAAACCTACAATTCAGTGGCAAAGCAAAGCGTCTGATTGGCATACAGGGAATCGTTCAATGACACCGTTTGAGGTGGACGGCCAGGCACGGCGGCGGAACACCAGGCTCAGCTGGCCGGTGCGGCGGTCGGTGGCGGCGCATGTTGAAGACCTCGGCGCCGCACGCCTCACAACGAACGCACGTGCACAGGACGCCCTATGGCAAGGTAAATTAGCGTTTGTGCTTGACGTGGGCAAATAAAAATGCATACTTTGAAGACGTCGCCGACCGCTGAGCACTTGGAGCTGGAGAAGAGTCGGCTGATGAGCGCGTCGTCGTTGGCGCCGAGCAGGCTGGCCGCGTGCAGTCGCTGCACCGTCGCCTGGGCCGAGGCCGTCAGCCGCTCGCCCGTCGCGGCCATCAGCTCCCAGTCGACGCACTCGACGAGCAGGTTGAACAGCTCCTGGGCGTCGTGCTGCCGGCTTCTGTCAGCAAAGCCCCACGCCGCCGGAAGGGAGCTCTGAAGAGGAAACGCCGTGAGAAAGCGGCCGACACGCTAGAGGCTTACCAGAAGCTCTGTCAGCTCGGCTGGGGTCTTGCGCCGCAGCGACTGCAGCATCGAGACGAGGCTGTCGAGCCCACAGTCGACGCTTTTGCCCACAGTGTGGCCGGTCAGCTCCTAGAAACAAAAGAAAATGTACAATTACAATCATTTCATTTACAAATAATTAGTGAATGCCGTACGCTGATTTCTTGGGCGGCTGGACGTGCCACTCCGCATTTCTTCCAAGATCTCGCGCACATCTTCCCGAGCCCACACCTCCAGCTCGATCTTGCGCTTCATGCCTTCATCACTTGAGTGGGTTCAATCAAATGTAACAGCCGAAGACAAAACCAATATGGCGCAGTTGCGATGTGCAGTTGAATTTGAATATTCGCTTCGTGTTCGCACATATAAAAACACGCAATTCAGCGTAGGATACGGGTGTCCGGCTGCTGTCCGGCTGCTGTCCGGCTGGAGTTGAGCATCGCCAACATGCGACCTGTGCTGCATTTAACGTGTGCTGCATTTAAGCGTAACCCACAAACGGCTAGGTGACGTCACTCTTTGAATTTCCGTCTTGTGGCTGACGTTGAGAAGAGGAGGCGCGAGAGTGGTTGACTTGACCTGCAGGAGGATGCCGGTGGCTGAGGAAGCGCAGGAGCAGGAGACGAGCTTCAAGACGGAGCCGCTTGAGCTGGCCGAGAAGTACAGGCTCGAGGGCAACGAGCTCTACAAGAATCACGACTACCGCGCCGCCATCCGGTGCGCTCCTCCTGCCTGTGTTCCCTACTCACAGAACTAGAGTCGTGTGTAAAGCAGCATGCGCCCCAGTTTTTTTTTAAAGTGAAGAATGGGAGTGCTGGCCGCGTTTTAGCTGCTACCACAAGGCGATTCTGCAGGCGAAGGCGGTGTCGCAGCGTCCCGAGACGAACTTGGCGAGTATGGCCGCGGCGCGCGATCAAGACGAGTCCGAAGGAAAGGAGGAGCAGGAGAAGGAAGAAGAGGGGGAGGAGGAGGAGATGGACGCGGAGGGCGGCGCGGCGGTGCCGCGACGACGGCCTGCGAGCCGTGGCCAGCGGTCCAAGAGCGGCATGATGGTGGACGAGGCGCAGCAGATCATGACCAAGTGCTACAACAACCTTGCCGGTCAGTTCTCCGAAGTGTTCGCGTGCGCGCGCCTCCGCGCAGGCCATGCGCTCGCGCTTGCGCTCCTTGCAGCGTGCATTCTGCAAGGCGAGAACCGCATGGGGGCCGACTTCCTGCGCGCGGCCGAGTACTGCGACAAGGTGCTCGAGAAGGACGCCGACAACCAGAAGGCGCTCTACCGCAAGGGCGTCGCGCTCGCACGCGCCGGCGACCACGACCGCGCCATAGAAGTGCTCCACAAGTGCACCGGCAGTGCGTCGCCTTCCTTCCTTCCTTGCTGCGTTTCTCGGAGCGACCAGCGTGTGGGGCGGCACGCTTTGACGCTTGCAGACGCGGACGCGACGCGCCAGATCCAGCAGTGCCAGAAGCTGCTGGCCGAGGACCGGCGGCGGCGCAACGAGGAGATCAAGCGCAACTTCGAGCGCGCCCGCGCCAACCGCCAGGAGAGGGAGGCGGCGCGCGACGGACAGCAGCAGCAGCAGCAGCCTCGCGCGGACGGCGTCGTGCTCGAGAACCCCCAAAATGCGGCGCCGCTCCTGCACGACGAGCACGGGGTCGGGGGCCAGCCCAACGGCGACTGCCAGCCCTCCACCTCCGACGACTGACGCGTCCCTGCGTCCCCCACCCCCCCTCTCCTCCTCGAGCCCTCGGCATCAACCCCACCCAGCCCCTACGTGACTCGATCTTCTTACAGCCACGTCGTCGATCGTACTCGTCTCGTCACCAGGTAGGCACGCCCCAGATACACAGCTATGTAGCTGAGAGCTGTGTAGGCCTTGTAAGGTTGTCCAAAGTCCAAAGGATCCCTGTGTATCACGCATTGTCGGGTAATTTTTATACAGATTACTGACCGATGGCGTTCTTTTAGATTGACATAACCGAGTTGATGAGTTGCATGTATTTTTTTTTTTTTTTTTTTTTTTTTTGTTTTTTTTGTGTTGTTGTTGAGGGATGTGAACCGTTGCACAGCAAACGTGGTTTCTGCTTCGCTTTAGGTATGAGAAAAAATGTGTGGTGCCCTCGTCTTGCGCTAGGGTGTGCGGGCCGGGGGGGGGGAGGGGGAGGAGTTGTGTGGGGGGGGGAGGGGGGGGGGGGGGGGGGGGGGGGGGGGGGGGGGGGGGGGGGGGGGGGGGGGGGGGGTGGGGGGGGGGGGAGGAAGAATGGGGGCGATGGGGGGGCCGGGCAAAAAAAGGGAAAGGTTTGGGTTGGATTTGAAGAAGAGAGAGAGAAAAATTGTGGTGCGGAAAAGAGGAATTGTGGGGGGCGCGAAATATCGGGGGGATACGAGTTTTGGACGTTTTTTTTGGAAAAAATCTAGGTTGGGGTATAGGTGTCCAAATTTAAAAAACGGAAGGGGAAAAAAAGGTATAAGAAGGAAATGTGGTAATTTAAAAAAACCCCTTTATGAACCGTTGCACAGCAAACGTGGTTTCTGCTTCGATTCGTCGACAAACCAATAGCGCGGACGCGCGGTGCGAACTGATAGGCTCGGTCAATCGGTGACGACAATCTGCTTGTGTCTGTCTGCTTGCTTCTTCGTGTCCACGCGGATTGGCTCGACCCCGTCGGCGAATCTGGTGGTCAGTGGGATACACAATGCTATGGCATGGGGCACCTAATTGACTGACCCCGGACCGGGCATTGTCCACTGCGGCAGCGCTGCTGGCTGCAAGTTTATTTGCGCAGGTGGAGTAAGGGCGGCGGCGCCTGTTTGCCGGCGCCGTCAGGTCGACAGACAGCGCCGTGCCGCTTTGACACCCCTCGGCCGTCCCGTCCCGTCTCGTCTCCACTACCGATGTTGTTACAGCCTGTTAGACGGACAATTGAGCCTTCCCTCCCTCTCTCTCTCACCGACGGCCATCCTCACAGTGGACAGAGCTGGGTCAAAAACAGCAAATGCCTTCGTGCACAACTGTGGTCGTCGTGTTCCTCGGTTGCGTTTTGATTTTCGGCCATAGTTTGTTGCAAGAAAGGGCGCTAGAAGCGATGCTGACCAAGGAGCTGGCCAATGAGCCGAATGCGACCAAAGCGGCCAAAAAGCTGGCCGCACGTCTGAAAGACTTGCTTTGTTCCAATCGACTGCGACTCTTCTATCCGAAACAATCGGCTGCGAACGGCGAAAGCGAGCTGGCGTCCACAGACAAGCAGAAGACGACATCGGCGTCTCTGCAAATAGACGCGCCACCTCTTCTGACCAGTACCGTTTCTGACGAGCCGACGTCGAGCGGCGTTCATGGCGCACTCGTGACGGGCGCACCGGCCACCCGACGGGCCAAGTCGAGCCGCAAGCACCTCCCCAAAAATCGCGGCGAAGCGACAAAAACCGCAGACGAGTTGGTGGAAGTGCGCGTCAACAGTCTTCTGATGCTCTTTCTCGTGTTGGCCGTGCTCTCGGTGGTCGGCATCGTCACGTTCGCGCTCGTCACCGCGACGCTGTGCTGCGTCGAGCGCCGTCGACGCAGTCTCGACATCGAGAGCGCTCGCCTCGGCTTCGGCAGCGCCATCGCCGACGGCAAGTCGAACGGTGGCAACGCGCGAACGCCGCTGGCCGCTGGCGGGCTCGACCGCGTCAAGGCGCGCAAGCGACAGGCCGACTGGCTCAAGCAGATGCAGAGGAGAGCCGAGGCTGTCAAGGTGAGCGCTACCGTTCCGTTACGGTCACGCCCAGCAGATCAATGCGATTGCAGCGTTTCAACACGGGCGCCAAGACAGCGCGCCGGCCGTCCGAGTCGGCGCCGAGCGGCAGCGTCTCGCTGTTCAGCGGCGGGCCGAAGGCGCAGCAGCACGCGCATCCGTCTGGATTGTACACGGCCGTGACACGCGCCTCGTCGAAAGCGCCGTCGTCGCGTCGGCAGTGGAAGGACCGACAGATCGAAACGTATCTGGCGAGCGTGTCACGCGAGTATTGCGCTGCACCCGTCGTACAACAACAGCCGCATGCAGGCTCTGTCAAGAGCGTCAACAGCAGAGACGTGATGCTTTTCTAGCTGCTCCGAACTGCAGCCCGGAAATACTTGTTTGTGGGAGAGTAAAGGCAACTTGTAGAACTCGTTTGTTCGCTCAAGTTAAATGGGCAAAAACCGTTTCGTGTAGCACTATACACGGCCGACGAATCGCACAGCTGACACTGATTTACAGTCCGCACTTCATCCGCAAGTCAGCTTTGCTCGATTAATTTACGAGTCGGCAGCAACTTGGCGACTTCAGGCTGTTTCGAATTGTGCAGCTCACTTCTACTCTTTGCGAAGGTTCTCCAGACGAGCTTGCAAGTCTGCGTCAGCGTCGCTCAGTCCTCCTGCGGCCTGAGCCTGGAGCGGACGCGTGCGTGCGTATGTGGGAGCAGTGGGGGGGGGGGGGTGAGAGCACCTGGGCCGGTTGCTTCTGGCCGGTGGCCTTGACGCCGACCGTCGAGTCGGCGTTCGGCAGATTGGCGAGCTGCTCGCCCACCTGAATGCCCAACTCGTCCAGCACCTGGTTGACGATCGTCTCGCTGAAAGAAAAGAATCCCTGTTGGGCGTGGGAATGGGGGAGCGAAGGGGGGGGGGGGGAGGGAGGGAGACGCACGTCTCCTCTTCGTCGTCCTCGTCTCCGAGGGCGTCGTCGATGACGTCTCCCATGATCTCCTCCTTCATGTCCATCATCTCGGTCTGCTTCTCGAACTCCATCATGACCTTTTGGATCTGGGGCAGGTTGAGCTGGCGGTTCATGGAGCGCATCGCCTTCGTCACGCCCTTCATCGCCTGCGCCATCGCGTCCTGCGACTTGAGCGTCGTGATCTTCAGCGACACCGCCTGGATGTTCGCCTTCATCATGATGAACTTCTTGACGTAGCGACGCGTCCGCACCAGGTCCTTGGCCATCACCTTCACCGCGTCCTGCAAACCACTCACGACATCTCCCCTCTACTCACTCCACCAACACTCCTCCCTCCCAACCAACTCCTCGCTTGGACGCACAACGACGGGGCACGAACACACCTGCAAGCAACCGGGTCAGGCCGAGTGCGGGGTGGGTAAATGGATCTCGATTCGAGGCGAGGGAGGTCGGGGAACAAAAAAGTAAGAGGGGCAGATGTCCATTGTAGGAGGGGTGGGGTGACGTCCCCCTGTCGAATCCCCCCCCCCCCCTTCCCCTGGTAGCAGCGGAGCGGACGGAGGAGAGCCAAAGCGAAGGAAACGGACCATTTGGCCCTGATTGGCCATTTTCTTAATGTCAGCGATGACCTTCTTCTCTTGCTGTTCCAAGCGCGTCCTAAACGTGTCGAGAAGTATGATGAATCTGTACTACCTCAGAAAGGAGTGTCAATAATACAATACGATACATACAATGCGATACCACCAACCTCTCACGATCCATTTCGCGCATGGCCCGATTCAGCGCTCTCTGATTCTGACGTAACAGCTCCTGCGGCGTCTTGCGACGGCCAAACAGCGCTTCGAACGGCATTTCGATACTTTCTTCTTTTGCACACAGCTAACACAGCCGAGTGGACGTGGTGACAAACTTGGCTCGCTCCGTTGACACAGCGTTCACGAATACGTCATTACGCGGGACCCGCTAGCACCATAGCACCATATGCACCTCACGGGCCTTATTCGATGCGACATTTCTCTCTGTCTCTCCGTCCCAACTCTAAACCGGGGGGGGGGGGGGGTTATCGGGGACCGAAGGCAACCCCCTTTATCTGTCTGTCCGTGCGCGTGTGCACGTGCGTGCGCGTGTACGTGCATGTGCGCGTGCACGTGGGCAGCGCGTGTGAGCGTGCGGCGCGTGTGCAAGTGCATGTGGGTGTGCGTGCCTATGCGCGCGTGCACTGTGTGGGGGGTGTGGGGGGGGGGGGGGGGGGGGGGGGGGGGGGGGGGGGGGGGGGGGGGGGGGGGGGGGTGGGGGGGGGGGGGGGGGGGGGGGGGGGGGGGGGGGGGGGGGTGGGGGGGGGGGGGGGGGGGGGGGGTGGGGGGGGGGGGTGGGGGGGGGGGGGGGGGGGGGGGGGGGTGGGGGGGGTGGGGGCGGGGGGGGGGGGGGGGGGGGGGGGGGGCGAGCCTGAGCAAAGCCTAAGCCTGAACGAAGCCTAAGCCTAAGCCTAAGCAAAAGCCTAAGCCTAAGCGAAAGCCTAAGCCTAAGGTCATCCTAAGCCTAACCCTAAGCCTAAGCAAAAACTTAATATAAACAAAAAATTAATGTCGCATCTAAAAGCTGTAATGGAGAGACAAAAGAAAAAATGTCGCACCGCAATAACGAAGGCCCCGTGCATATGGTGCATATGGTGCATATGGTGCATATGGATCGGTTATTACCTCATTACGCGTACGGTTCTTGCGCAAAATATATCATTGAATGTAGTGTACTGTAGCACCGTTTTGTGAAATTGTGAATGTTACATACCGTCATAAGAGCCTAAGAGGACGAACCAAGTTTGTCGTGGCCATTATGGACGGTGCAGCCGTGTCGCATTCTCCGCTCACGGGCGGGTGGCGGGATCATCAACACTTTTGGCGCTTGTTCAGTTTAGGTGTGCAAAAAAGAATTAGGTGTGCCACAAAAAAATAGGTGTGCAACAAAAAAATAAGTGTGTAACCACTTTAGGTGTGTAACAAATTTATTTAGAGCCACACACACTTTAGGTGTGTTAGAGGCTTAGGCTCGAACTTGGCTTGGGGCTTTGCTCAGGCTGCAGCAACTCGTTCAGTAGCTGCTCACTGGCTTGTGTGCATTGGTGCGCCCATAGCTGCCTGCGTGCGTGCCAGCGTGTGTGCGTGGGTGAATGCGTCCCAGCGTGCGTGCATGCATGCATAAGCCTAGCTTAAGCCTAACCAAAGGCCTAAGCCTACGTGAAAGCCTAAGCCTAAGCGAAAGCAAAAGCCTAAGCGAAAGCCTAAGCGAAAGCCTAAGCCTAAGCGAAAGCCTAAGCAAAAGCTTAAGTTTAAGTAAAAGCATAGGCCTAAGCAGAAGCCTAAGCCTGGCCTAATTCGGAGCATGAGCCTAGCCTAAGCCTAGACAGCCTAAGCCAAGCCTAAGACCCAAGCAAAGCCTATTTTTCAAGTGTGTGCAGCTCTAAATATATTTTTTTGTTACACACCTAAAGTGGTTGCACACCTATTTTTTTGTTGCACACCTATTTTTTTGTTGCACACCTAATTTTTTTTTGCACACCTAAACTGGACTAGCGCCACACTTTTTCGTAAAAAAACAAGCAAAGAAATCGCGGTTGATCGGCAATGTCAGCCAGTGGAATCGGTATGCTGTCCACGTTCGCTCGTGTGTTCTTAGCAGACATGTGTTTGCCTAGTTCGCAGTGGGTCTGTCTGTCGGTCGTCTCGGTGTGCCATGACTCCGCTCCAACCGCCCGTCTGTGCGCCCAACCACCAACGGACGAGTCTGCTGATCGTTCATGAACAAACAGCCGCCTACCACGACGAGACGACCGCCCTTCCGCCGACAGATCTCAGACAGAGACGGCAGCAATTGAGAACAACTACGACATGTGAGCCGCTCACGGCGGTCTGCGTGGGGAAGTCCTAGGTGAGAGCCGACGACCGCGCTGCGCATCAGCTTTGCGTTGTGGACTGTGGAGCCACCCGAACTTGGCCTGGTCCGACGAAAGAAGAGACCGCTGCGGCAGCACCATAGACCCCCCCCCCTCCGGAGAAACTCAACTCAAACCCTGTGACTAGTGATCGGCACGGTGTTGTCGTCTGCCTATCTGCATAGGTTTGAGGAGATTAAACATGCTGACTTCATGAAACGGTTGACGCAGCGCATACTGATCTTTCTCAATCAGTTTGGCTTTTCCACTGCTAAGTGCAGTGCCTGTAGTGGTTGGTTGTGGTGGTGTGGTCGTCCTGTCTTGCTTGCCGGACTGCGCAAAAGCAAGTCGCGGCGACGCCAACTGGCTGTCGTGCCGCGTCGGCCTTCGTTCCCCAGCAGCTGATAACCTCGGTTCGTTGCGTTGCCCTCACTCGTTCGCTGCGTGCGCACCACGGCGCTCCGTCGCTCCGTGTGGCGCGCCTGTTTGGGTCGAGCAGCTTCCACTCCGCTTTTTCATCCCCCGCTCCACTGCCGCAACTTACAGTCTCGCTCCGTGACAGTTGGCCAGCTGCAGCGCTGCACCGCAGTCGCGATGGCTTCGCCGATTCGATTTGACGGCCAGGTGGCGATCGTCACTGGCGCTGGAGGGGGTGAGCGGCGGCAGCGTGCGCGCGTCGGCGCCTGCTGAGTTGCTGAAGGCGTATGCGTCGTCTAGGCTTGGGCAGGACCTACGCGCTCATGCTGGCCGACCGAGGCGCCTCAGTCGTGGGTGAGCGGCCTTGGAAGCGCTGGTGTGCGTGCTCGCGAAAGGCCTGGTGACGTGGCAGTGAACGACTTGGGCGGCGACATCCACGGCGCGGGCGGCGGCACGCAGTCGATGGCCAACAAAGTCGTGGACGAGATCAAGCGACGTGGTGGCACAGCGGTGGCCAATCACGACTCGGTCGAGTTCGGAGAGAAGATCGTAGAAGCGGCCATCCAGAACTTTGGCCGCATCGGTCAGTCAGTCCGTCTCGACAGTGTCTCGCTGCCGGTGCCGACAGCGTCTCTCTCTCTCCTTCAGACATCGTCATCAACAATGCGGGCATACTGCGCGACAAATCCTTCGCGAACATGTCCGAGGCGGACTGGGGTAGGCGCTGAGGCGTCGCTGCGTGGCGCGCGCTCGTTTGTGTGTCGCGAGCGAGTTCTCCGCTCAAGCGTTTCTCTTGCAGACAAGATCTTCTTGGTGCACGTCAAGGGAGCGTTCAAAGTTACCAAGGCCGCTTGGCCCTACATGCGCAAGCAGAAGTATGGCAGGTGAGCGGCCCGCGGGCGGTGTCGTGTCGACTAGTACTCGCGGAGTCCTCCAACCTCCCTTCCTTGCTCCAGAATTGTCATGACGTCGTCCGCAGCCGGAGTCTACGGCAACTTTGGACAGGCCAACTACAGCACCGGTACGGTTTCCTCTTCCACTGCAGCCCCAAAGCTTCCTGTCCCCCCCCCCTTTCACCAAGAGACGCCATCTAAGCCTCCCCCACGTGAGGCGAAGGCATATCGAGACACCTCCTGACGCGGCGATCACCTCCATGGCCAAGAAGAACCATCTGATGAAACTTGAATTTGAATTGGGGCATTTTTTTAATTAATATGCGGCATGGAAATTTGTATAGACACCTCTGCATACATTACGCTCCTGTACCTGAATACATATCCAAGCTGGTAGATGGCAGGAGGGTGGGGGGGGGGGAAGTCGTGAGTGTGCGTGTTTGCAGCGAAGCTGGGACTGGTCGGCTTGAGCCACACGCTGGCGCTGGAGGGCGCCAAGTACAACGTGCAGAGCAACGCGCTCGTTCCCACGGCCGCGAGCCGACTCACGGAGACGGTGCTGCCGCAGGAGATGCTCGACCGGCTCAAGCCCGAGTTCGTCGCCCCGCTCGTCGTCTGGCTCTGCCACAACAGCTGCCCGGCCACTGGAGGCGTCTACGAAGCTGGCGCCGGCTTCTTTGGCAAAAGTGCGTTTTCACTTTACTCTACGCGTCTTGCTTGCCTTGGTGACACGAACGCTTCTTTGTCAGTCGAGTTTCACCGCAATAACGGCGTCGTGCTCAACGGACTCGCGACGACGCCTGAAGACGGTGCGTGCGCCGACAGCGATAGGAACCGTGTGTCATACGTGGGTAGCGTTTAGTGAGAGACAGCTGGACGCAAATCAGCGACATGAAAGGGGCCAAATACGTCGGCTTCGGTGAGAGGATTCTCGGCCTGATTGCTCTGGTTCTTCTACAGTAGCTGGTTGGCTTCGTGCAGCGGGCACTAACGAGACGCTGAATGAGGCCCAAGCGGAGCTCGAAAAGAAGGGCGCGCCGACCACGTACGAGCAGCTGCAGCGCTACACACCACGCGCCTCCTCCAAGAAGCCGGAGAACTCCAAGAATCAATTGGACGTGGTTGGTGGGGATGGGGAGGGCGTGCGCTGCATACGACCGCGCCATCGCCCAGGAGCGCATGAAAGCGACCAAGTACGCGCCGGTCGACTATTCGTACGCGCCGAAAGACGCCATCCTCTACGCGCTGGGCGGTGAGGAGGCGCGGCCGATGCACGGGTAGCGAGCATGTCGGCTATGGCGTTTGCAGTTGGAGCCGAGTCGCGAGGAGAGGACCTTCGCTTCGTCTACGAGAATCACGAGAACTTCAGCGTGCTGCCCACGTTCGCGGTGGTGCCCAGCTTCCCGGCGATGCTCTGCGACATTGACGGCTACGAACAGGACATTCCCAAGGTCGGCCTGCAGCTGTGCGGCTTGTTCGGCATGTACAGACGGCTGCGCGTACAGATGCTGCACGGCGAGCAGTACATCGAGCTGTACCGTCCGTTCCCCTCCTCGGGCCACTTGCGCAGTCAAGCGCGTCTCGTCGACGTCTACGACCGAGGCAGCGGCGCCGTCCTGCTCGTCGACGGTGCGTGCGTTCCCGGCCCTGTCCCTGCGCACGCGACGTACGTGCGTGCGTGCGTGTGTGTGTCCAGTGGAGACGGTGGACGCGTCGACGGGCGAGAAGATCGCCACGTGCCAGTACAGTCAGTTCCACCGCGGCCGCGGCAACTTCGGGGGGGCGCGGACGTCGGGGGCGGAGAAGCGCGTGGTGGCGACGCCGCAGCGGGCGCCGGACGCGGTCGCCGAGCAGCGCGTGCCGGCCGACCAGGCGGCGCTCTACCGCCTCGCGTCCGGCGACGCCAACCCGCTGCACATCGACCCGGCCTTCGCGAAGATGGGCGGCCTCGAGAAGCCCATCCTCCACGGCCTCTGCACGCTCGGCTACTCCGTCCGGCACGTCCTCCACCGCTTCGCCGCCAACGACGTCCGCCGCTTCCGCGCCTGCAAAGTCCGCTTCGCACGGCCCGTCGACATGGGACAGACGCTGCGCACGGAGATGTGGCAGGGCGACAACGGCAGGGTCCACTTCCAGACCAAGGTGACGCACATGTCGCAAAGAGACGACGAGACGAGTCGTGGCGGGCGCTTCAGGTCAAGGACACCGACCAGATTGTCATCAGCGGCGCCTACGTCGACCTGACGAGCGCGAGCGATGCGGCCAGAAAAGAGAGCGGGCCGCCGCCGACTGCTGCCATCGCGGCGCCTCTCAAGACGGACGCGGTGTTCGAGCGTCTCAAGGAGGAGTTGAGGGCGAACAAGGCGGCTGTGGCGAAGGCGCGCGGCTCCTACCTGTACGTCATCACGGTCGGCGGCAAGGAGGCGGCCAAATGGAGTACGTGCCGCCGTGCGCGTATGGGGGGGGGAGCGATGACGCCGGCGGGTGGTTGCAGCGGTGGACCTGCGGAAGGGGGAGGGCGAGATTCACCGCGGAGAGCCGAAGGACGGCAGCGCGGCGCAGGTGACGATCACGCTCGAGGACGCGACCATGGCCGACCTGACGGAGGGCAAGCTGAACCCGCAGAAGGCGTTCATGAGCGGCAAGATGAAGGTCAAGGGCAACATCATGCTCCTACAGAAGCTCCAGACGATCGTCAAGAGTCGTCCAAAGCTCTGAGCTGTTCCGCTGATTTGTAGCTGTTCTTTAGTTCCAAATTTCAAGTCACTTAACAGGCACTGATCATAGACAGGTGACAAGCGAGCCGTTGCACTGACGATGGTGGTGGTGACAGGTGATAGACCGCCACTGGCGGATCCAGAAAAAAAATTCGGAGGGGGGAGAAATTTTGCAGAAGGGAGGACCCTGTTGAACTTTTTGGATGTTGGGCCATTTTGGCAGTGGTTTGGACACATAATCGGTCCATTTTCGACGATTAACGAATATAAACGGCGCCGCAGGCGAAAATTTTGCTGTTTTCGACCACCTACAAGCAATTTTATGCTGAAAACTAGGCCCACTAGGCGTGTTTCTTCTCCCACCGCCTATCCCTTTCCCCCTTTTTCCCCCTTAGATTTCCGATTTTGGGAGGGGGAATTCCCCCTTTCCCCCACCCCTGGATCCGCCAGTGTAGACCGCAATATAGAACCGACCGTTCATTGTAGCGTATGGGTATGTACGAGACGACGCGACGGTTTCACCTTCAACGTAAAGTGCGTTGTTCGGTTTGACCGACTTAGTTGCTCGACATACAGTATTGTCTGGGTCGATGCTCCTGCAACGTGCAACAGTTGTCGCATTAGCCGCTCACTGATGTAGCAAGAATTTCGTCGCAGTCATGTACTCATGGTTCGTCGTCAATGTCAGCCACTGGAATGAGTACGCTGTCCACGTAGAGGGAGTGAACCATGCCAGAGCGTCGTTTCCCACTGCTCGTCGCCCGAATGTGGCAGACGTGTTTCCCTAGCTCGAAGTGCGTCTCCGTCCCATCCTCAACGAACTCGCCCTGCATGAAAATCGATTTTACTGTATATATGTTGGTGTTCTGGTGCTGCAATGCTGCAACTTACGGCTGTGTCCATCTTGCAGCCATTCGCCCAGACGTCTAGCGTGTCCTTTTCTAAATGGTTGCCAATTAAGTGGGCTGTATTTGTATCACCAGATTACTACTCAGATTACACCAGATAGTAATCATTACTTGCCTAGGCATATCCTGAATGGGACGCCTTCTAATTCAAAGGTCCATGCCTGTAGAACCTTTGACTGTTGCTCGGAGAATTTTTCAAACGATTTGCCGTTCACTTCTAGCTGGTAACCTGCAGACCGGAGCGCACGCACGCAACGAGCATTTCCACATACAGTATATTTTCCGAACAATTACCATAAGCAAACGTGCCCAAAGCTTCAACCGATATGACGCAAGTCGCGCTGCCGATGGTGAACAACTCCTTTCCCACCAGTTTGAACATCCAGTCTCGCTTTAGAACTTGCTGAACTTGCTTTCGACTTTCGACTTTAGGGCGATTGAACGGCACAGTAGCAGCGCACCTTGCCGTTGACGTGTATCACGCGCTTTCCCGTGGTCGTACCGTGCTGGAACTCCACTCGGTGCACCTGGTCTTGCAGTGGGACGTCCCAGATGGCGACCGTGTCGGGATGGGGCCGATTTGTCAGCATCCTCCTCCCCAACTCTCGCACCGCCTGCAGCGCCCTCTGTGCGGGCCCTACGTAGGACAACGCTGGTACTAGAACGGAATGCGTATCGATCGAGTCCCGTCGCTAGGCGACCAGTCTCGCTCTCTCCTTTTTTCACAGAAGACTGCGAGTTCTGTTTCGTGGAGCCTACAGTCAATACACGGTACTCAAAATGTCCTGCATTCACGCACAACTATCCGGCGTTCTAGTAGTAGTCACTGCGACAAGCTTTTTTCACGCAAAGATTGATTTGTCGCAGATCAGAATTTGTCGTCTATCATGGCTTCCTTGTCCCTTGTCTGAAGCGCTTTCCTCTGCTGCTCCCGTACGACCAACGGTACGAGTCTTTTGTAGTGCAGAAGCCACGGAACCAACGAGACGACGATTAGCGCGCTCATGAGAAGCCAACAGCTTTTAGGTCCCCGCTTCTCGAACAAATACCTGAAAAGGAGTTGCCGTCGCGTTGCATTGTTGCTGTGCGTGTCTGTAGTCGCAGACGTCATGAGGATGGGAACGATGAGCTTGCTGACGGCACCGCACTGCGTGCGCAGCGCCTGGTAATTGGCCTGTCGGCGGGGGCCGAGCACCTTGGTGAAGAGACTGCCGAGCGGCACCACGACCGTCGTCCAGAAAAGGGCCGTGCTGACCGTCGTCACGAATAGGAACGTCGGGTGCGGACGCGTTGCCGTCTCGCACCACGCAAACCTGGCCACGTCGCAACCCAGCAACTCCGTCGCATTTCCAGACGCCGAACTGTCGACTGAATTGTGTCCGGAACGTCAAAACCGTGATATTCTGTCGGAATTCCAAAAGAGTAGCGGCTACCTAGCGTTACGGCAGGCCAGACGTCCCACTGATACGTGATGAGATGATAGAGCAAGAAACCGACGCACCCGAACGTAATCAGAACACGCTCAGAAAACCTGAATGTGCGAAGAAACATTGAATGACGAGACGAGACGACACTAGGAGAACTAAAAAGATTTCAACAAACCTCTTCTCAAATATTGTCCCATACAGAACGAAAAGAACGAGGTCGGTAATGCCAACACAAGCGTAAATCATGCTGACATACTTGGTCGACTGAGTTTTGTCCATTGCAAAAATTGACATTGCGTACGGAGGGAAAAGTCTGAAACGGTAGAGCGTTGCAGCTGCTCGCATACGATTGTTGGAATTTTTGTTGTCGACTGCACGAGCAAGTAACCGACGTGTCGTGTGTGGAGACTATTGCGAGGGCCAGGCACCACATGAGCATCGTGCAGAGAAATGCGTAGCTGTCCAGCTTGGGTAGGACGCGCTTCTTCGAGTCTAGACAGGTTTAGACGGTGTGGCACGAGTGGGGGTAGGTTCTCGACAGATGCCGTTTCTTCCTGCAGCCGACCTCCTTCAGTCGCAGCAGCCCTTCCCTCTAGGAGTCCCACAGTCGACTCCTTGAAGAGGACGACGATGACGAAGAAGCAGAGGGCGTCCAAGAAGAGCAGCACGTGCGCCGGCATCGTGTACATGTTCACCGGATAGGGCAGCCCTATGGATCCGGGGAATCCGAGCGGCGTGAAGAAGAGCTGCAGGCCTGCAGCGGTGATGCACGCTAGCCGGCGTTGCACAGCTGCAGTGGGCAGACCTGGTCCAACGATTAGGCCCAAGCTCATGCCTCCGAACGCGACGGTCGTGGCCCGGTTGCGGTCCTTGAGCAGGCTCGCCATTGGCACGTACGCCGAGAGAACCGCCACTGCACCTGCAACACGGCAACAACTGCATACGACTGCATCACGGGTACATGTATATAACTGTGTGCATTTACAGTTTACAAACCGTGTAGCCGCCAATAGAATGCCGCAGTATCTTTCCGTGATTTATTTTGCGCATTTGATTTTTCTGCCTACCCCATGGCACCGGCTGTTGCATCCATCAACTCTTTCGTTTAAAAACCGACGCTACATGCAAACCGCTGCTGCAGAAAATCCTGTCGGCAGCTTTGACGAACCCGTTCCGACGCCAGCGATGAACCTTGCAAGCAGCACAATCCACCTTCTTTGGTGAACTTCGAAATTCTCCACGACAATATAGAGGACGTTCGACAGAACGAGAGCGGAAATGCCGACAACGATCGGCTGCTTCATCTGTTTGGTCTTGGTGCTGTAAATGCCAAAGAGGGGACACGCGAGCAGCTGACCCACGTTCACCATGGCCACTGTGGAACCGTAGAACACCTCGGACACCGAGTCGTCCATCTGAATACTCGTCTGTTAGAGCTGTGTGCAGTGCGGCATACTTTTGCTGCACTGCGCCCTCGCGGCGAGACGACCGACCTCTTTCATGTACTGCCAGATCGAGGCCGCAAATCCAAACATGTGCACTCCGAAAATCATGAGCATCACACTGGTGAGCACGATCGAGAACCAGTCCGTCCTCGCTTGAGCCTTGTCGATTTTCTGCACGCCATCTTCAGCAGGCGGCAGCTCGCTCAAAGCTCTCGGAGTCAATTGGCCCTCCAGTTCGTTGTGCTCCATTTCTCATTTGTTGCTCCTTTCGATCTTGGCTTGCTGCGCGCTGCCTGGATTTAAAGTGGTTGGGTATTGTTTGCACGATTACCTATCCCATTCAATGGATTGTTAGAGACCAAGGGGAGCAAAGAGGAAGGGGAGCAGGCTTCGCGGCGATCGTGCCGGTACACCTAGCTTGGCGGCGTTTGCAGTCGATGGCTGAGCGACGGATGATTCTGCTCTGACTCCTTCCCACCCACAGCTCTGCAGAAATCGATAACGGAGGTCGACTCTGCTTCAACCGCATAAAAAGCTAATTTGCTAGGAGCGCTCGCGGGGACTGTTTGCAGCTCTCACGAGAACCGCACTCATAAGGGACCCTTGACGCTAAGGCAAGTGACGCTGCAGAAATATACCGAGAGAAATGGATTAGAGTGCTGCAAAATATCCTGCTCTAAGCATCTAACCATACAACAGTACGTCAAATTCATTTTCTACGAAAAAACCCAATAGATTTGGCACACAGGGGTACACGCTTCAGACGACACACGCACACCGGTCACAAGTCGTTTGACACCTTAGTACGATCTATACGTACATACATGCGGTGTACGTGTGCACTTCCATACAGAGGTTGTTGCATGCGATGCGACTGTGACAGTTTACAAAGTAGCGGCCATTATAGGACTTCAGTCGATCCTTGCAGGCGGCGCGATCTGTCGGTCGGCGAGGCGGTCGGTATCACGCAACTCGGAGCGGTAGTGGACGGTCGCGGCTAATTGCGGTTCCCACGACGCCGCTGAGCAAACGCGATCTCGGCCCGCTCGCATTGTCTGCTCGATCGGCCGCGCCGCTTTTCTCATTTGCCGTCCAACCCAACTATTCAGCTATCTTCTTCTCCCTTCCCACCGATCCTTCCCGCTCTCTCGGACTGCGCGTCGCTGCTAGCTAGCTGGTTAGCTGACAAGGGGCCGGGCGGCTCGGCCCGACTCATGAGCATGAGCGCGTTTCTCTTGAGCGGCGGATCGCCCAGCGCAGCCGCCTCGGCCTCCAGGAGTGGCGGAGGCCCACTCGACCTCTCGCACGGTACGACTACCTCAGTTGGTGCCGCTGTCCCGCCCTCACTGGGCACTGGGCAGTGAACGAGTGGGGTAGAATCACTAGAAGCGTGTGTTCTTGCACAAGTTCAGAGGGCAGCGGCGGTGGGGGCGGCGGGGGCGGCGGGGCGGGCTCGAGCGCGTGGGCGGAGTGCGCGGTGTGCGGCGACGCGTCGAGCGGTCGGCACTACGGAGTGGAGACGTGCAACGGCTGCAAGGCCTTCTTCCAGCGCAGTCTCAAGGCCGACCAGCGATACGTCTGCGCCGCCGGACACAACAACTGTGCCATCAACATGGGTAAGAAGATGCGCGGCACAGTAGTAGCTCCGTGTAGCAGACTTCACAGACGAACTGCACGTTCGGCACGGCATAATGAATTAAACCTGACACCTCGATGCATAATAAATGCACGACAAATCGGAGCGCTCGTTTTAATCGCACATTCTTGTACTTTTGCACGTTATTCAGACGCTACTATATATTCACTACAACAATCGTACGTACCGTATTTTACCGTACCTTTTCTAACATACGGTACTTACGTACCGTGCATGTTTAGAAACGCGAAATAAATGTCGCCAATGCCGACTGGTCAAGTGTCTTCGAGTAGGAATGCGCACAGACCGTACGTCAGCTTTGGTTGCTTTGCGCGGCGTCACAAAAAGAACTGGGGTTTTCTAAGTGGCAGTGACTACAACGAACGAGGAATTGAACCGAATGCGGGACGCCCTCCGGCCCAACACTGTCATTCGGAAAGCGGACGACAGGGAAGACAGCCATTGGTTGCAGACATTACTGAGGGCCGAAATCGTTCATGAAAATGCACAGTTTTCTATATATTTTATTTCGTATGCAGTATTAGCGATTATTAGTATTTCAATTTTACAGACTACCAGCACCGTCATCGCCACCAATTCATCAGTGGAGCCAGTTACGGCGCCCATGATTTTGGTGAGCAATTCAAGATTCTTTGATCAAGAATGATTGGCAAAACTGGACGGTTTCAGCAACTGCCAGATGTGTTGGCAAAGGAGGCAGACGTGGTGGAAAGTGTACGGCGACAACTCGTCGTGATGATCTATTGGGCAAAAGCAATTCCAGAGTTCTGCCAGCTCGACTTGTCCGACCAGGTGCCTTAGTAGAGCACTGAAAGTAGCCACTGCTATTTTGGTGCCTTGTAAATAGATTCTCCTGCTGCGATATACGGCTTCGGCGAATTTGATTCTCGCAATCAGCTACCGGTCTTACGCCGCCAACTGTCATGACTGCCTCTTGCTGGGAACCGGACATTATGTGCCCAGATACGGCAAGAATTGGCCCGATTTTAAGTATGCAACGCCCGGATCCCGAGGATCCACATGCGATAAATCGATACTCTGTGCAGTCAAACGCCGGGAAAAATCATCGACGACGTCATCTCGCCCATGCGCAAGCTGCAGATCACCAGAGAAGAGGCCGTTTTTCTGAAAGGAATTCTTCTATTCAACCCTTGTCGGTGACTACACTACAACGCATTCATAATGTTGCTCTCAGCAACTCAGATTTAGGGATTGCGGAGCTGAAGAACGCGATGCCTGTCGAGGCGTACCGAAATACCATACTGGCGAGCATGAACCGGTGCGTGCGAGGGGACCTCAAGCGCTACACCGACCTTCTTCTGCTCCTGCTGCCCGTACAAGTTAGGCGATATCTAGCGAGTAGCAGTGTTGTCGCTGACCCAAAGGAATGTAGCTGAATGGAGCTCATTTAGTCCATTGGACCGGTGCTGGCCGACGAGGTGGAGATGTTCAAGGTGTTCGGCGTAGCCGAAATCGACAAGCTCATGGAGGAGCTGATTCTAGAAGCGACCAGCAACCGATTCAATTGTCAGCTGCGCCACTGTCGCTCTCGCTCTCGCTGCCAGGGGTGTTGACATATTCAGTCGTGGTTCAATTCAGGCGACCCACCGGCCAAGCGCGAGTTCATAAAGCCCTTTCGCTACTCGACGAATGCGGACATGGAGCGCAGAGAGAGCGGTGAAGAGCAGCGGCAGCAGCAGCAACAGCAACAGCAGAAGGATCAGACGTACACGCAGCTCAAGTGACGGCTCAGGAACTGACAAAGTCTAGCTCAATGTTCATTGAGTGACGATCTTTTTTCCTATACATTGATAAATGTGGTACCTCTTGGGTGCATGAGACTGTTTAGTTGTGAGCGAATTACCTAATCCAATCTCCTGAAGATGATTTTCGGTGTCTTTACATTGTGGCGCGTGTGGCGGTGGAATTTAAAAGCGTGGAGTACAGATCAGTGGGTATCGATTAAAAGTAGTAAATGCCTAAGCAATCACCAATTGCAATTTTGATCGATGCTCAACAGCATGTGATGTGTGTCATGAGACGAGACGATGTGTGGGATATGATGTGTGATACGATACATGGTAACATGTGATGATGCGATAAATGGTGATAAAAATTCTTGTTTCGAAGAGCTGTGCTTTTCGCCTAAAGAAGCGTGGTGTACATGGGCGCACCAGGGTATCCATTAGTCGGAGATGCACGATTTCGGCCCTGTGAGTGGAAGTGCACTGATTAGTTACCGCTCAATCAGAGGAGAGCAAGGCGCTTTCGTGACTCTATTATTCTATTTGGGTATGTACCTATGCATGTCGATGAAGAGGACATAGGACGTACAATGGATGGACCGACTACCTGTATGTGTGCGCACACGAAGGTCCGTTGCTTTAGTCAATCAGTGTCGGTGCGTGGTGTCCCACGCACGCCCCACCATCACGAGGCTGGTTCAATACTAGGATTGCGGCCGCGTGGCCACTGTACTCTGTGCGACGCTGAAGCGAGCGCAGCGAAGCTAAGCGAAGGGCGCCCGCACCCAGACGCGACCCTCGCAGCGATAGCCGCGGCACTCGTGCGGACCTGAAGCAACGCACCAATGGCTCAGTCGTACGGCGACCGGATCGAGCTGGCGCCCATCGATTCTTCGTTCCAGTTCCAAGGCGAGTCGAGTCGCGCGCACACGTCCTTGAATGAAGAGGAGAGTGATGGAAGGTTTGCTTTGACCGCAGCTAGAGAAATGGAGCGCGCGCCGACTGCGGTGGCGGGGGCGGGGTCGGAGGCGTGCGCGGTGTGCGGGGACGCGTCGGGCGGTCGGCACTACGGCGCGGAGACGTGCAACGGCTGCAAGGCCTTCTTCCAGCGCAGTCTCAAGGCCGACCAGCGATACGTCTGCGCCGCCGGACACAACAACTGCAAGACCACTATCGGTCCACTGCGCTAGCGTAGAACGGCTCTTGCCAGAGGAGGAGTGGGGTGGGGGGGGCTGCGCAAGTCCACTCTCTTGGCGGGATTTTTGAAATTGAAATTGCCGCTTCTTTTTGATGTGTGGCGGTGTCAGCTTCGAGCTGCAACTTTCTAAAGCATAGTTGAAAAGAATTGGTTTTGCTTTGCAAAATGAAACCCTCTGGCCACATTTTTTGATGGTTGATCCAGTGGCGTATCCAGGGGATGGCAGTTGGGGCAATTGCCCTCCCCAGATGTCCAGACTGCCCTCCCCAGATTTCTCGTGTTTTTGCCTTCTTTTGGTTTTGTTTCCTGTTTTTTTTTCCTTCCCTTTGTTTGCGTTCCCAAAATTTAAAAAATTTTGCCTGAGGCGCTGTTGACATCTTGCCACACACGCAACAAGCTTGATTTACAAACCTGCTGGGACGCTGAGCGCCCCATAGGGAAGGGCAGGCTTGGGTGTAGACAGGCTTTCCAGGCTTTCTTTGCCCCCTCAGATTGGTTTTTGCCCCTCCCAGATTCCAATCCTGGATACGCCCCTGGGTTGATCAGCTCAGAAGCTGGTTGGCTTTGTGACGAAATGTACAGTATCTCAAGTTAGTAACAACAAAGAACCGCAGATCTTGAAATCCAAACGTTATAGAAACTCGCAACAAATGTCGACAGTGCCGTTTGGTCAAGTGCTTGCGCGTCGGCATGCGTCCCGAATGTTCGTGGTGCAGTCGTCTTCAACGGGAAGCATTGAACGTTGAAGTGGAGGACTTTGCAGGTTCGCTGACGGGCGCCACGAGTGCGGATTTGAAGCTGAAACGGGGCGCGCTGACGACGAGCGTCGAAGTGTCGGCGGCTATCGAAAGTGGCCGCAAATTCGAAGACGAGCAGTGGCTCAAGACGCTCCTGCATGCCGAAGCCGCTTATGGAAACGTACGACCGTCTGACTGTTCTCTACTCCGGCGTAATGCGCAATGCATGCGGTATATTTTTCCCAGACAACCAGCAAGGATACTGTGATCGCCAACAGTCGACTGGTGGAGCCCGTGACGGCGGCCATGATCGCGGTGGGAAGTTTCTGGGAAAAAGTGAATTGCGTAGACCGCGGCGCGCAATTCTCGAGTTTAGCAGCATCCGGAGCTACAGGCGAGAGAGCGCGACATCATCGATAGCCTTCGCAAGCAGCTGCTGGTCATGGTGCACTGGGCCAAGTCGATCCCCGAGTTCTGCCAGCTTGACATCGCCGACCAAGTCGGCAAACTGGGCGGTTGGATGGATGGAGGATGCGTAGGGGAGACGGAAGTTGCAGGAGGCGCTGCTGCGGCACACGGCGTCCGCGCTCATCATCATGGGCGTCGGCTACAGGTCCTGCGTCAACAACTGCACGGGCTGCATTCTGCTGAGCAATGGACTCTACGTTCCAAGCCACGGCAAACTATTTCCCGACTTCAAGTGAGCGCGTTGTCAAAGCAGTCACAAATAAAAGTAATTGCCCTGACAATTCAACTTGTAGTCACACGGTCGGCAAAATTTCCGACGACTTGATCTCTCCTTTACGAAAGCTGCAGCTGACTATTGAAGAGGTTGTTCTTCTCAAAGGCGTCCTGCTCTTCAATCCTTGTGAGTAATTCAGACAAAAGTAATGGTAGTGTCAAGGATTTTCTCCAGGGGTCGCGGGATTGAAAGACGCGTCCAAAATCGACACGCATCGAAGTGCCATCGTCGCGAGCTTGTCACGTCACGTGGGCCGCGATTTCAAGCGCTTTACCGACCTTCTCCTGCTGTTGCTTCCGATTCAGGTGCGTGTGTTGTGTGGAATCGCATTTTTGGTTTTTGTAAGCTGCGGCTGATGAAGCGGTTCAGTCACTGGGCACGGTGCTGGCCGACGACGTGGAGATGTTCAAGGTGTTCGACGTCACTGAGATCGACCAGCTCCTGGACGAACTCATCCTCGAGACGACCAGCAATCGCTCCAACTGTGCGTCCCACTTCACGCCAGCATCCAGAGCACGTCGACGCGTTCAGGCGACCCCTTTGCAAAGGACACACTGCTCAAGCCGCTAGGCCCCAAGGTCAACAACGCAAGCCAGCAATCGAAGAAATAAAACAATGGCAAATGATCAATCATCTAAAAGCGTTCAAGACGATACAAGCGGGACCTTTCTTTCCGTCTTTGTTTCTGCACTGGTAGCGCGTACGGTTTTTTCCAAAAAGCGATATTAGGTATCGGCTTGACCCCCACCCCACCACACCCTTTTGTTCGCAACTTTAATTGTTGAGTGTATCACGGGAGATCCAGTTCAAAGCAAACGATTCTTTTCAAAGCACCATCAGAAGATACACGGACAAATCAACCACAAACGAAACGATTTGGAGATACGATAGAAGACGCAAACGGGGCATCACGCATGCACATCACTGTACACGTTAGGCGAACGCTACCGGCAGCATCCGCGTAGAAACCTCAGTTCACATTACTTTCTACAGTAGAAGGAGCAGCGTTGTTTACAGTAGGCGGCCGCAATTTCACATGTGCACAGAGCCTCACTTTCACGTGTACATTTGAGGCGGAGGCAGACGGAGGCGGGCCGATTTGAAGAGACGGCTAGAGGACGGAGACGTACATGGCGTCTGAGTCGGCAGCGATGCGCTCCAGCGCGCCGCGGAACGGCCACACGTCTGCAAAGGGTCCCATGAGCGAAACCTTGGTGTACAGTGCAAGCTGGGACACACGGTTACAGACCGGTTAGTAGAACAGAACTCACAGAAAAGAGCCTCACAGTAGGCTTTCTCGGTTTGGCAGAGCCGCCGCGCGACAGCATCGCGGTCCCCTCTGCAGCGCCGACGCTTCGCGTCCGCGTAGAGAAGGCGCTCGCGGTCGCGCTGCACCTTCAGACGGTAGGCGCGACCGGCCAGCAAATGCGTCTGCGCCCTCTCCACCGCCGCCCGCGCGCGCTCCGCCTCTGACGAGGGAACTGCGACAGTCGCGCTCGCGGCCAACGCACTCACGCACGCACGTGACCGACCCTCTGGCAGAACGCCGCCGCCAAACACCGGCGACAGTTGGACATGGTCGTCGAGATCCTTGGGCGATCGGTGGCGATCCGGCGACCTGTCCACGCCAGTCAGCGCCGACTCAGGCTCCGGCTCCGGCTCCATGGGCCGAATAGCTCCGGTTGCATCGATGTACCAGCCGGTACCGTAACAGTAATCCGGCCCTTCTTCCCCTAGATACTCCCGTAGAAGGCGTATTCGATTGGGACCGTCAAGAGAACGCACGAGCCTACCGTGCAAGCAAAGGTATTGCTCACTCTCCTCTGTGCTTCCTTGAGCAGCGTAGGTCGCTCCCTGTAGTCAATTGCGTGTCCCCCCCCCCCATTGCACGAGACGCAGGACAAAGCGGTTGACCTCTTCGAATGGCCCAGAGTCGGGGGCGGCGTTGTGGTGAGGAGAGGGCGGGTCGGCACCGGCTAGCAGTCGTCTCGGCGGCGTCTCGGCGACCAAGATGTCGCCAGGCGACGCCTCCCAACTGCCGCTACTCGGCTCGTCCTCCGCCGAGAGCTGCCAACCGCGCAAACATAGAATCGAAATACAGGCATATTGAGACGAAGCACCGACCACCGAGGATATGCGACTGTCAATCGAAGCAACTGAAGTTAATGAAGCGGATAAGATAAGATACCTGCAAACATTCCAAAGCCAAGCAAACGACACACGCGCGGCAACAGGAACTTGGCTGGCGCGCGACGACAGTGCTCGTCCGTGCCGGCGGCGCAGCGGCTGCGACGGCGTGGCGAGACGGCGGCGCGGTATTGGCGCCGAGTGAGCGGCGCGTCGGCGTTGCGCCTCGGCTGCGGCAGGACGTTGAAGTCGGCGACGGGACAGCGGGCGCCACCGACGCGGTTGCGGTACTCGGTCGGCTGGAGGCGGCCCCAGTGCTTCAGGCCCCGGCCCTGCAGCAGCGTACAGGCTCCTTCAGTCCGCGACAATGTGCCGAGGGCCACGTGAAAGAAAAGGAAACCGGTACGCACGTAAACGGCGCGCAGACGCTGCCCTCCGCCGCGGCCCGTGGCGCGCAGCCGTTTCAAAGGGCGCCATTCGCGCACGCCGTCCTGTCCGTACTCGATCAAGAAGACCCACTGCCACTCGCCTGAAACTGGTCCTATCGACTCGACCACAGCAGCAGACGGCCCGCAACAAACCGGTCTCTAACTGCCGTTCTTCGCCGCGGAGAACCTTCACGTCGTAGAAGCGTCCGTCCGACCAGCGACACTGCGCAAAGTCGCCCGTGACAAACTTTCCAGATCGCTTCATTTTCAGCGCATCCACATGTACACGTACTTAACAACACTGGGCGCCACCAATATGTAAAGAGCGGAAGAGTTGTAAACAAAAAAAAGAAATGAACAGAATTTTGTGAACAAAAGAGTACGGTACAAATGCAAATTTTTCTACAGTATCATTGTTTGTTTCGCTGTTCAAAAGTTACAGTATGCATGCTTTCGCTGCAACAAAGAAAAACTCGCCATGCCATAATCGACTTCGTTTTTGCAATGCCTGTATATTTCGATACAAGCTGAAGATTTGGTGTGGATGCCTGGCTGCAACATCTCGCAATTGTATGCCAATCGATAGACTCACCTGATCAAAGTTTCTTGAAAATTTCGTCTTTCGGCTATACCGACCCCCGTAGAACGTGGCGACACACTATTACAAGACAAGCATGTAGCGAACTTCCCCCTCCGGGCTCCCTCTTTGCCCCGCTCAGCACGACGACGACGACGACGACGACTGCTCACAGTGGAATCTCTTCGATTGCCGACATCTCCTGCTCAGTATGAAAACGAAAAGGAACGAAACGCGACGTCCACGGTGGGCGGGCTGTCTGGCCCCCCTGCTACGGTGCTTGCCTACTACAACGGCGGTAGGTGGCGAATCATCGACATGCTGCCGCGCAACTTCTATCGGCGATAGGTAGGCGCTCGTGGCCGTGCTGCTTGTTTGTCGCAACGTTGACGCAAGCGCAAGATATGGCCGGAAAAGCTGCGGGTGTTCAGTTAAATTAAACCCTTTGAACGTTTTATATCTTCTCATTCTGTCGTCACAACACACACAAGCCAACCAATCTGGCTCATAATATTACGTTTTCTTCTTGAAACCCTTTTTTCCTCAATTTCACTTTTTGCGTCAAAACATGTTTGAAAGGTGAAGATAACGATTCGTTCGGCAGTGTTCTCATCAACGGTATACTTAATCATTGAGTTTAATCAAGATATGAAACGTTCTCAGAACGAGCGGCATCTGTGAAGCTCATTACAATTCGCACATGTGCGTGGAATAATCGTTGCATTGATCGTACTTCCGTCCGTGCCTGCCCTTCAACAAGCACACATGCGCACTTCTTCTTTTTCTCACGTATTTGTTCTATTAAATAGTTCTCACGTCGGTTTCATACTGAGCGGTCGCTAGCCGACCGAATAGCGTATGGAGAGGTACTCAGTTGATTCAGAATCATCATCGACTCTACTCGCGCCGACGCGGCTCCAGTTTCTCGCCTGCCCTGGCGACTGGCGCCACTTCCCCTCAACGACGAGGGCGCCGCCAGTTAATTTGAATTCCATTTTTCTGTCCGCGGAAATGTTTGCGCAATTGTTTGGCACTTGGACGAGGCTGCGGACGCAACGCTGCAAATGGAGCGAAGCCTCCTGCTAAGTCGGCCGCCCTTTTCAAGTGACTATCGAAAATTCAACTGCAATTTCTTCTTCTCCTCTGAGAGAACAAGGTTGTTTTTACTCTGACAGCGTTGTTTTTGGCCTGTCGTCTTGTCGCACCTCCGGCGGCGCCGATCCGTCTCACCGGCGGTGTCCTCCTCGCCTCGCTCGACGCCATTCGCCAACGATTCCGATGCAGAATAAATTGGATTTCTGGCCGCCTTAGATGGGAGGCCGTCGTCCGTCGGGAGCGCAGCGATCGTCGCCGCTTTCTGGATGCTCGTTAATTTTCCGCCAGAAAGTGACACTTTAGGAGACCACAAGAGGTGCTGGGCTGGTAGCGGCGTGCCCTGCCAGCGCCACCCTCATGCGGCGCCAATCTAGCGCCTCGCCGCGAGGACGACTTTATAAACTACCACTTTTTTGAGGCGCAAAAAACTTCTCTAGAGGTTCGACTCAACCTATTAGGGGCCACAAAGAAGGAATAGGATGACGAATAGGAATAGAGCACCCCGCCCTCTCGCGAGTCCATCTTCTTCTTCTTCTTGAGCTTCATCCACTTCTAGAGACGCATGACTTTCAGGCACCCACAAACTGATACAGCTTCTTGCAAAAGTCAATCTGCCGATGCCAATGCCCCAGGCGAGCCCTGCCTTTGTCCCGTGGAACTCTAATTTTCGCAATGACGGAGCGAAGCCACAGCCGTCGAGCTCGAGTGGTGAGGAGACGGCAGGTGTGTCTTGGACATGGAGTTTCGAAGGGGGCGCCTGAGGTTTACAGGTGAAAACGTATCCGGTCGACTAAGACTCGCCGCGGCGCGGTCTCCGACAGCTCGTAAACTCGGCCCGGGCGGCGCGCACTGCGTCCGCGAACGCGAGCGGCGGCGGCCCATTGTGCGGCACTCAGAGGGTCGAGGAGAGACCATCGAGCGCTGTTCTTACGGCCGTATAAAAGGGATTTCGGCCTTGCTCGTCGCCCTTTTTTGCCGTTGTCGTCCTGGCTCCTACTTCCGCTTGGACGAGTCGAGATTGGCCCGCCGATTTGGTACTCCCAGTTTTACCGCTCCCCAGAGCTGCCCGGCGCGCCCTTCTTATTAGCGGCGAACCACCGAGAAGGCCACGGTCGTCGTCCGCCGGTTGCTACTGCGACTGCTGTGCCGCGCCGCGTGTACCCTTGCGGCTGGCCATCGTACTCCTCTGCTTCCCCAGCCCTCTGCTCGTCGTCAGCGCCGTCGTCGTCTTCGCCGTCTCCCCCTTGAGCGGCACGCACCGGCTCCAGGAGAAGATTGTTAATGGATTCTTCGTCGTCCTCGTCGAACGCCGCCGCCTCGCCGTCCGCCCCCAAACGACTTCGCAGCCGCTCGACGCGGCCGCCGTCGCGCGTCATTTGAAAGAAACGCCGGTCCGCCCACCGCGAAGGGCAGACCGGCCCGCGATACGCACTATTAGCTGCCCCATATAGACGACGCTCGTGCGACGCCGCTGCGGCGCCCAGCCGGTCTGCTGAGAAGACATGCTCGACCCAAACACCACCGACGCTGCCCGCCCCACGTGCGGCCACTTTGAAGGTACAATACGCGTGTGGCATTCTGCTCGCTACAGTAGCTAGGTAGCCGCTTATCGTCATTTCGCCACAAGTGAGTGAGTAGGCGAACATTGGATACCTATAGTTACAATGTATTGTGCGAAGACATCGAAGATGGTCGATTCCCACGCACTTCCAGGGTACACGGCATTGCGGTACGTCTACATCGGCGTGGGAACGCTGTGCGCTGTCGCGGGAGTGCTGGGCAACCAAGTCTTGTTCTACGTGTTCCTTTGTCGACGCAGCTACCTGAATCGGTGCTCACTGAATTGCTTTTGGCTCTGAGGCAGTAGAGAGGGGCTGTGGGCTTTCGCGCAGACCCAGTCCCTTCCTGGCGTGCCTGGCGGAGCTGGACGCGCTGCTCTGCCTCTTCTACGTCTACATCTTCGGCCTGGACGCCGCCTACTTCGGCCTCGAGCAGCGCTGGCTCTTCCGCCTATGGTACGCCTGCATACTGCCCGTCTTCGTCGTCTCCAAGACCGTACAGCTCGCCATACCCTACACCATGATCTGCGTCCAGCTCGAACGCCTCTACATGGCCGGAGCAGCCAGCTCCGGAGACCGCAACGTCAGGTCTGTCCGCCGTGGCCCCTTACCCACACACACGCGCACACCCCACATCCTCGGCTGACTGACCGCACACTACATTGTTTCTTCTACATGTTTACAAGCCTGCACGTAGGTACCTGTACACCTGTACTACATCAGTTGGGAAGAATATGGTGACACTCTACAGTACTGCTTACGCGGTTCCGAGGACTAATAAACCGCGTTGATGGCTGCCGCGTCTTGTTGTTCCCTTCCCTCTTTTATGCGCACACGTAATCGTCGTGCGTCAGGGCAGGGCGGGGGAGGGGGGGGGAGGGAGCAGAGGAGGCGGTCTTGTTGATGATTTGCAGACAGCTGTTGGGCGTCTGCTGCACGTCGCGTCGTCGACGGCGCCGGCTGTGGGTGGCCGTGTGCGTGGTGGCGCTGAGTTTGGCGCTGCGCGCGCCCTTCCTCGGCCTTCTCGAGGTCGTCGAGTACTCCAACTGCACCGACGTCTTCAGGACCCTGGCAGTATGGCAGGTTTCGACGCGCTTGCACCGCCCGCGCACACTACCATCCCCCCTCCCCTCTCCCCCCCCCCCTCCCCAGCATGATCGATACCACTCTCCTCACCCTCTCTGCGCATGACTAGCTCTCACTCAAGCGTTCCCCGTCGATTTCTCGGTTCACAACACACCCTGAGATGGTTTGGTTTGACGAGCATGTCACGACTGGTCGAATCGCATGCGGGGATTCAGTGCTGGTAAAGAGCAGTCGACCACCAATTAAGCTATTCGACAGTAAGTACGGTAGAACAGTTGATTGACAACCGTTTACTGACTTGAGTCCCAGGGAAATTACTAGCACAGCAGATAGAAATAAGGCCAAATAAGATCAAAACAACATCACGGCCAGCACATTGTGTTAGCGGGATACCTATTATAAGGCTTAGCAATGCCTCCTATAGCCACCGTTTGCGCTCCCGCTTGCGCTTTCCATGTGAAACCCCTACGCTCAACGGTTGCGCCCCGGCTTTGTTGCGCACGTGTCGCGTTGCCGTTCAGTCGGAGCCGACGGAGGCGTTCAACCGGTGGGACATCCAGCAGTTCGAGACGGTCGTGTTCGCCGCGCAGGTCTTCCTGCCCTTCGTCGTCCTCTTCGTCCTCAACATGCTCATCGTGGCCCGGCTCAAGAGCGCCGCCCGAGAGCCCTCGCCCTCGCCGCCCTCCGCGCAGCCCCCGGCCGCCGAGGCGCGTCTGCTGCTCGCGCCGCCAGCCCCCACCGACCCCGCGGTCGTGCTCGACAACCAGGGCCTCGAACGCCACGACCGACTCAGCGCGCTCGACTCGCTCGACATCGTCAGGAACAGTCGTCTCCAATCGCTGCGCAGCATCGGCAGAAACAGCGTCGAAGAGGACGCCGGCCATAGAGGTTTGGCGTGTAGTCACATTTTCATTTTGTATGTATACATTTTCGCTATGTATATTTTCCTGCTGCCTGTCCGTCCAGTGAGCGTGGGCGCGCTGGTGCGCCGACGGGAGCAGCGCCGTCTGGTTCGCCGCGCGATCGTCAGCACGCTCTACATCGTCTTTGGCTATCTGATCTGCAACGGCTTTCACATCACACTCACCGTCCTGGAGCGCGTGCCCTGGCTCAGCGCCCACCTGCTCTACGACTCCCAGGACCCGACCAAGTCGACCGCCTTCTACGTCCTCTTCGCCGACCTCACGAGCATGCTCTACATGCTCGGCTCGGCCAGTCGTGGGCTCGTCTACTACGCGACCAGCGACGACCTCAAGCTCCAGATCCGCTGGGCGGCCCGGCGCCTCGGCCGCCTCTGCGCCCTGCCCGGAGCAGCGGCGGCCGCAGCCACTGTCGCGGTCGCCGCTCCCAGCAGACGACGCCGGCCCGCCCATCCGCCGCGCGACAAGGTCGACTCGGTTGCGACAGCGCTCGTCTTCGAGCTCAGCAACGGCAGAGCCGCGCCGCTCTGATGCCCGTCAACGGACACCGCTCTGTGTTATGCTATGTGCCACAGCTCGAGTCGCGTCTCTTGGCATAGCGCGCAGTAGTGCCTCGCTCGAGCGCGTACATACACTGCAGAGTGGAACAAGCGTAACGAAGAAATTTCCTCTGCTTCCTGTGTACTTCAGATCAGATCGTGCATCGTAGAAAGTGCCTCAGACCAATCTCTGTCGCATACGCACCTATAAGATGCATGTAGTTTATGGGCCTCGAGAGACATTCGCACTCAAGCTCAGGACACCCCGTTGATGTCTGCAAAAATTCAGAATAGTCGGTCCGTCGGTCGACGCAGTGTGCTGCACCCGGAGCTTCGGCTCACAACGACAGCATTCGTCACCGACAAGTGTCATCAGAATCCGCTAGCTGGAAAAGCTGCTAAAGATATAGTTAAACGCAAGAAGCTATATGTAGCTACGGTAACTACACTATGATCGGTCCGTATTCACACAAAAAATTCCGTTCCACGAAAACACACATACCTACATGTACGTACGCACCCACACACCAGCTGTGTACTGCAAGCAAGTCAAATGATTGCAAAGCGTGCTATGCATTCCATGGTTGCTATTACTCCATTTCACTAATACCATTTGCGGTTTTGTCCATTACACGGTAAATTAAGATTTTATTGTATCAGGGTAACTGCTATTTAGTGTTGAGTGATAGAAATATAGAAAAGTACAATAAAAGCTCGCATTGTCCAAGCAGTGGCTAAACCCAGCGCCAACTATGGAAATGGTTTTCGTGATGGTCTGCCTCTGCGCGACGATAGCCGCCGTCTTTGTCGGTGAATCACGCATACCTTCAAACAACTGATATGCGCCAGACCCAGTTCGGATCGCCCTTGGGAAGTGCGCATATCGCAAGGGGGGGCTTCATTATGAGCGGGCGCTTATCAATGGATTCAAGCCACCAATTTCGCATTATCTATACTTCTCAACCTCTGAATTTCAGCGGTCATCCTCATCTACGTGCGCGTCGTCGCCGACCGCAAGGTTCCTTTGCTAAAATTGATTGTCTTTTTTTTTTCGAAACGAATGTTTAAATTTTCAGATTGCCGAACAGCGGCACAAGCTCGCGGCCGCTGCCGCCAGCAGAGTCGAGAGAGGAGCCGTTTCAAACGATGGGAAAAACAGAACGATTCAGCGCAAGAGAGGAAATGTAAAACCGACAGCCAGTAAACAAAAAACAAAGATCTTCACCGAAAAGTGTTCGATTTCTTCAGACGCACAACGAATCGGCCCCGAGGAGCGACTCACTGGAGCTCGACGTGTTCGTCGCGGCCGCCTGTCCGCAGTCCGTCGTCGCACTCGAGTCCGACTTCGAAGTCAGCCGTCGCGAGCTCTCCACAAATGTCCACACCGCTGCGATACAATTCGACTTCAGAAGGAGCCGCCCGTCTTCGTCGAGCCCAAGGAGCGTCAAGAGGAGGAGACGGCGGACGACACGCAGGAGTCGTCGTCGCGCTCGGCCGGCACGTCTGAGTCGAGTGTCGAGCCCAGCCGGCCCGCTGGAAGAGTCGCCAACTCGGCAGAGAGTGAAGACGACGACCGCAACAGATCAAACAACGCGCCGCACAACTCTCGAGGTTTCAGCAGCAGCAGCAGCAGCGGCCGGCCCGGCCGAGTCGACGGAGGATCCGTCGACGCCGACGCCGACGCGGTCGACGGGCAGCGCGCGAGAGCTGGAGCTCGACTGGCAGAGTCCCAACTCGGCCGACGACTCCGCCGACGAGGCCGACACGGAGTCCACCGGCTGGCAGACTCTCGACGAGGACGAAGAGGATGACGACGACGTCGAGAGGGACGCGGTGAGAGGAAGGGAAGTGAAGAAAGAGGGACTGAGACGATTGACGGGGGTGGCCATAAGACAAGAGGGTTGGGCCCTGTCCGCGGTCAGAAGATCATCCCCCTCCCCCCCCCCCCGACTATTCTGACAAGTGAGTGCGTATAGTACAGGTATAGGAATTTATAACAGTACCTCCTTTCATCGTAACCTTCAATTGCACTGTGTAACGCAGTTTCTAAATTATTCACGCGACTAATTGAAGAGGCACTTGCTTGTCAGCCGGCCTATCAGCCAGCGCAGTTGTGTAGTCGACAAATAACGACACACCTAATACTTTATTGAAGTAGTTTAGGAAGAGATTGCTCGTTTGACGCTCGAGCTGGAAGCCGACTTCGAGGAAGCGAAAGACGACACTCTCAGTCCCACAAGCGCAGATACTAGCTACGTCTGAGAAACTCTGAAGACAAACACGACGAAAGCTGCTTGTGACATCCTTCTCCCCACAGATTTTCGAACGGGCGAGTATTCGCTTTTACGAGCGTGATATTACTGGATGTTAGCGCGTTATTAAGCGAGTCGCTTTGTGTTCGCTTCGTAGGAGGCTCAAAAAGTCCACTTGTTCATGCTTGTTTGTGCGTACGGACGTCTGTCTGTCTGTGTACCTGTACCTGTACCAGTACCTGTACCTGTCCTGTACCTGTACATATCCGCGTAACTGTACCTGTACGTGTACATTTTTTTTTTTTTTTTTTTTTTTTTTTTTTTTTTGTGTATTTTTTTTTTTTGTTTATTATTTGTTATTTGTTATGTTTCGTGTTTTATCTGTTTTGTGTATATTTATTGTTACGTACGACGTTTACATGTAATGTACATGTATGACTGTACATTAATTACACGTACGACGTGTACATGTAACTGTACACGTACGACGTGTACATGTAACTGTACACGTACGACGTGTACATGTAACTGTACACGTACGACGTGTACATGTAACTGTACACGTACGAACGTGTACATGTAACTGTACACGTACGACGTGTACATGTAACTGTACACGTACGACGTATACATGTAACTGTACACGTACGACGTGTACATGTAACTGTACACGTACGACGTGTACATGTAACTGTACACGTACGACGTGTACATGTAACTGTACACGTACGGTCTTCGTGATTGTTTACGGCCTTGTGCCGCGTGTCAAAAATAAAAATAAGTACGTGTACGTGTATGTGTAAGTGTAGCTGTACGTGTACGTGTAACTGTACGTGTAACTGTAGGTGGACCTGTACATGTATACCTGTGCTCTATAAACATCTACCAGAATTCAGAATACACGCGGCACGAGCTGTTTACGTGGCGCGAGTGCGACGCTTTCTTTAGAAGAACTATCAACACGTACCTGACGGCCTTCCAGTTCGGCGCAGCGCGGTGCGGTAGCGCGCGCGTGACGACGAGTTCTACCTCGACTTGAGAAAATTCCACAGGGCGTGCGCGCTGGACAATAACAAATGCCGTCGTCTGCCTCGCCTTCGCAACAAGCGCTCTTTGCGCGTCGCCGCCGCGACACACCGCCGTCAACGGGCATACATCAAACCGCGCCCACAGCAACCGTACCGATCGGGCCCTCTAAGCGTCGCCGTCGTCTGGGAGTCCGCAGTCGAACGGGTCGGTCATCTGACGTCGTGTCTTCCCTGCTGACAAACATTCCAAACTGTTCGTAGAGAGTGTACAGAGATGAGACTTGCTGCTCTATTCCTCTGCTCCGCCGCCGCTCTGTGCAATGCCCAAGACCCACCGGCAACTCACACGTTTACGGGCAAGGCAATATCCGTAATGCTCACAGGAAGAGGACCCTCCAATACCGTAGTCACTAGTCGTAAGTTTCCAAAGAAAAACTATGCCATGCGATCAAACTACGTGACGTATACATATTGCAAAATACACAAATCTACATATTAACATTTTATACGCGGTGACAGGTCTCGTTCCGAGTCCGCTGTGGATGAACCTGGGCTGGCCGGTGCAGTCGCTGCCGTGGCAGCCGGCGCCGCGCCGTCAGCCGCTGCGACAGCTGGCCGACGGCTCGATGGTGCGCGACTGCTTCGACTTCGGCAGCGGCAAGCGCCTCCACGACGAGCAGTGGGTCGACAACGCCGCCTGGAAGGTCAAGTGCGACAACGGCACCAAGGTCGTCATCGGTGAGCAAGGGCAGGTTGTAGGCGATGGTTTTTACGAGCAAAAGCGCAATTCAGCCTGCCTCGGCAGCTCGAGAATCAATTACGAGGAAATTCCTATTGGAGAAACAAAAATTGTCGACGGCTTTTGGTACAAGTGCGAACAAGACGGTCAAAATATTCGCTATAAGCAAGGTGTGAAAGGGAAGAGGCAAATGGAGTCACTTAAATTTACAAACACTATCACAATTCAACGTTACACTGTAGTTTGGCTAGGTAGGAAAATACCCTGTACAGATTCTGTAGCATAAGAACTCGAAATACGCTATCTCGAATTCCGTTAATTTTAGAGAGCAGTTGTCTTGTGAACGGCGAGCGACTGCATCTCAACGACACTTTCAGGAACGGCGCCTTTAAGATGCAATGCGAGACCTGGGGCTACAGCCTACAAGGTCGAAATCTCTTTTCATATATTTATGAGCGGCGTTACATTCGACATTTCAGGCTGCTACTATTACTCTGAGGGCGGCGAATTGATGGAGCTGTTAATCGGCGACAGCGTCACTGAGGGCGTCATTCGACACAGCTGCAGCTACCTCGACGGCACCTCTAAAAATCGGGTCATTTATCTCATGGACGGTGGGAATTTCTCTCTTGTCACATGCGCAACACACAGACGGACTGAAGAAGCAGACAGAGCCTTTAGCGGTCGCGTGTAAGAAGAACGGCGTCGTCCATCAGGAAAACGACACCTGGGTTGAGGGAAACCTTTCCTTTAAGTGCTTGGAAAAAGGACAGTACATCGTGACAGGTCAGTGTACCTACCGTACACCTAGCCTACAGTACCGGAAAATCGTGTAATATGCTGCATAGGTACGTAGGTATGTAAATCTTGCACAGAAAATTGCGCATAAGTCAGGAGCGCGTACAACAGTGCAGGCTGCGTCACTCCCAACGGTCAAGAGATCAACGTTGGCGAGAACTTGGTCGAGACCAACTTCGTGCATAGGTAGGTCCTTTGACTGGGAACGCTCTTGAGCAGCGTTCACGTGTCGTTGTCGACGTGTAGATGCTATCGAGTCGGCGCCGTCACCTACTACCACGGCTACGTGTGCGGCTTCAGCGGCGTCTCATGCGAGCCGAAGCCTATGCCTGCCGACACCTCGGCTCGTTTGCCTTCCTCTTATCGCGCGCAGATCTCAACGACGACAAAACAACAAGCGTTTCTTGTTGTAGGCGCGTGCGACAGCGCGTGTTGTGGACGTGTCCGCCGGTCTGGCGACGCGAATGCTGCCCGCGAGCGGTGGCGCTTCGATGACGTCATCTGCAGCGTCCTCGTTCATCAGCGGCGGCGGCGGGGTCGGCATGCGAACAGTGACGGGAGACGAGCGCTGCATTCCGTGGAAGGTTGACGCCTGAGAAGAGTTGTTCGTCTCCCTCTTGACTGGCCCACGAAACATCACCAGAACCTTTTGTGTTGGTGAAGTTATTTGTTTATTTAAGGGGGGGGGTTTAATAATTAAAATTAATTTTTTTTTTTTTTATTTTTTTTTTTTGTTTTAGTTATATAAGAATGTGTCGCACAGGGTATGGTGTAGATTAAAAAATAAAAAATATACAACAAATAGGATTTTAAATTAAAGTCGTCATATGGGGCGCCGCGCAAAAGAAAAATAGAACCAAAAAAAAAGTGAACAAAGCGATTCAATCAAGATAGAACGATGTACAGACCGACTGGAGAAACTGCGCAACATCGGCACATCTCATGAGCGCATGTTATCAGGTCGATGGGACAAGAGAGCGTTACACATTGTTTTCGACAGCTCTCTGTGACAGACACACATAGCAACAGTACAGTAAGCTGTGGTCGTGGCTTCATCGTTTCATTCGTGTCGGTTCTGAAACTTGTGGTCGTGGACCAGTATCTCTCACGCCGAATGCTATGTCCACCGAGTGAAGTGAAGGAGTCTTTTGCGTTAAACGGAGTTTAAAGACTGCGCGTACCGTCGCTAGAATCAATTTTTCCCGTCTGCCGTTGGCTTTTTGCCCAAGTGTTCTCCGCCCACGACGCACGAGCGCGAACGATAGGAGCGGCTAATAGGTCGACGGCGCACTCTCCATTAATGTGGTTTGGTTCGTCCTTGTTCAGTGTCGGCCGTCGGGGCGCCGCCTCAATGACGGCTTCTTCTTTTTGCACGCATTCGTTGCGCCGACGTCGTTCTCCGTTGTTGTCGTTGCTGCCGACGGCCGCTCTTCTCGCCCTCGCCATCTCCGCGCGCTCGGCCGACGCCCCCGACGACGGTCTGACCGGGCTAAACGACAATGTGGATGGCGACGCTGTTGCTAAGAGGCCGCACGCGACTCTCGCGGAGTGCGTCGCGGCGGCGGCAGGCAAGGACGTCTGCTGCTACCGGCGTGCCGAAGGCAACGACGACGTCGTCAGGTGCTTCAACGGCGGCGACGTCTACTCGGAATTTCCGGCCATCTGCTTCGCGTACGCTCGGTCGGACGCCGAAGACGGACCCGTCGAGGTGCGCGTCGGCCGCTGGCGTGCGCCAACAAGACAACCAACTCGCAGCTTTGGTCCAATTCAGGTGCAGGTGCAAGACTGCACGATCGCCTCACGGCCGGGCAATGCGTCGTGCAGCGCCAGCTGCAGGGGCCCCTTTAGAAACGCGGACAAGTCGTTCGGATGTTGCTGCAACACGCACGGCTGCAATGCGAACGTCACCGCCGTTCCCGAACGCGTCTTTTATCGCGACGACATGGAACAGCTCCCAGCATCGCCGAAGCAGGCTCGCGCCAGCACCGTCGTCGTCACCTCCACCGACTCTGCCGCTGTCGACGAGCATCCCGCGGCTGCCGATAGCATCCGTGCGGGAATCTGCTGTGTAGCAGTGGAACGCGGCTTAGCCAGCGGCGTGGCGTTGCTTGCAGCGTGCGCCTCAGGGCCGTGTCCGCACCTCTACTTCATTCCCATATTCGGGCTAGTCGCGCTGTCGGTGGTGGCCCTGCTCTGCTGGCTGCTCTGCCGACGGCTGCGCAGCGGCCAGTTCGTCAAGCGCAACGCCAGGGCCATGTACGTGAAGGGCGACGGTCGGCGCGTCAGCGGCGGCGCCGCCGCTTCTTCCGAGAGTGCCTCCTCACCCAAGGAGTCGCCCTGGAGGAACATTGTGTTGAAGGAGGTGCGCGTTCTTTCCCATCGCGCATTGATCAGTCAGGTGCTGGAACCATGAGCTCGCCTTTCAGCAGCTTCACCACGGCACCTTTGGACGCGTCTACTCGGCGACTGACTTGACGTCCAAGTCGAACACAGCGGTGGTCGTGAAGGCCTACTCGGAGTCGGGTCGAAAGCGCTGGCAGCGCGAAAAGCTCTTCTACGGCATGGACAAGTTGCGGGCGCAGCCGAACATTCTGCCGTTCGTCTGCACGCAAGTCGAGCAGGTCGAGGGCGGCGACACCAGCTACTGGCTCGTCACGGAGCGCCAGGAGAGGGGCACGCTGCGCGACTACCTCAAGGTGGTGCTGCTTACACGACCATACTTGTAACCTGATCAGGTCGAGTGGCGGAGGCAAATCGGGAGGTCTATACTATAGACTCTATAGGTCAAAAGGTCGTGGGGGTGGGAGTGGTAGATGTGTGGACGGTGCAGACGTCTTCCAGAGCGCGACGTTGTCGCCGGAGGTGTGCGTCTCGCTGGCGCGCGGCCTGCTGTCGGGCGTGGCGCGTCTGCACGAGGACGAGACGGAGGCCGGCGGAGAGGCCGGTGTCGTGCACATGGACCTCCACAGCGGCCACGTCTACCTCGACGCGCGGCTCGAGCCCCGCATCGGCAACTTCGCGCTCGCCCTCCGCTGCGCCAGCGGACGACTCGAGGCCGTCAACGTCGAGCAGGCACGCGCGCGCGCAGCCGCCAGCCGCTCCGCGGACGCGGCCACACGGAGCCAACTGACTCTTCTATCTAGGCTGGGGACGTGCACTACATGGCGCCCGAAGTCCTCGAAGGCTCGGCTCACTTCTCGCCCTTGGCCTTCCGCAGCATCGACGTTTACGCCTGCTCGCTGATCCTCTGGGAGCTGCTGACGAGAACGAGAAGCGACGGTGGGCGCTGCCTTTCGTAAAGCATCATTCCTTTCTTCTTCTGGCGTCACCACAAACGCCGACTCTTTAGACTCGAATGCCGTCGCTCAGTACGGTTTGCCCTTCGAAAACGAGGTGGGCACAGAAGCGACGGTTGCGCAGATGAAGCAGCTCGTCGTTCACGAGGCCAAGCGGCCTCCTCTGCCGGCGGCTGCAGACGATTCGACTGCAAGAGGCCAGGTGGACTGTGTAATGAAACGAATTCTATCAGTGGGGTAGGGGGGCGGTTTTCAGGGGTTGTGGGCGCTGCGTGGCTGCGTCGTGGACATGTGGGAACGCGAGTGCGAGGCGAGGATAAGCGCCCGCTGCGCCCTCGACCGCCTCGAGGCGCTCGCGTCGGTCGGGATGCCCCCGCCACAGCACTCCCTCTCTCAGCCTTCCTTCAGCGCCGCCGACCCCCCACTCGACGAGCCCCTCCTGCTCGTCTCGACTCTCAAGTAGCGCCTCGCGCCGCCCCCTCAGTACGTGCACGAACGTGTCGTATACCTCTAGACTCCCGCTGCCGAACCGACTTGGCGTCCGCCTCTGTCGTCCAGTGCATAATCTATCTGTTATGGCGCGGTGTCATCTCCCGCTTTGTTCATAGTTCGCTGTGATGGTTCATTGTTGCGCGAGGCGCGCCTCGCGTACATACACCTGGAACGAACGAGTACCACTGCAGTCAATACACGGGCTCTTGTATTGTATGTGTATTCGTTCAGTCCCATGCTTTCTGTTGGATTCCCGATCCCGGCTGTGGAGAGGCGGCAGCTTTCCTCTTTCCCAATGTAGAATGTACGTCGCCCCAATCCTGTACAATGTGTATTGATGATGGATTGTATGTCATCTCTCGATGTCTGTACACGCATTCGACCGCCGCTTCGGCGCTTACCTCCCGCCCGAGTACCACGATGATGACCCAGCAGGTGTTCAGCGTGCGCTTCATGTTTGTTGCCCACGCACCCCGCACAGGCGGTGGAAGTTATGCGATCCCCCGCCCCGCTCGAACCCTTCCAAGTTCCAACAAAACAATCACCCTCTCGCGCTTTGTAGTCCCTTCTTGAAAGAAAGGACATGTACTCACATGCGTGATAATTTCGTGAGCATTTCGGTGTTGTTTCAACCGAGCTGCTGTGTTTCTGACTCTGAGCCGTGTTCTTTTGTGTTGTGGATTTCCGCTGCGTCGTCGGTGAGGTCTTTTGTCAGAGGGTAAGAAAAGTGCGTAACCAACGTGACTTTTGCTTGCCACCGCCCCCCGATAATTACACTGACACTTTGTGTATTGATTTGTACCAGCACCAAAGACTGCTTTACTTTGCAGCAGCTCCAACAAACTTGTACAACTGAATTGCAAAACCACATTTGCATTCCATGTTTCCAATAGCCCACTTGCTAAAGAGGCACACCTCATAGTTGACACTCTGTGCATTGATTTGCACCACCAGCAAAGACTGCTTTACTTTGCAGCAGCTCCAACAAACTTGTACAACTGAATTGCAAAACCACATTTGCATTCCATGTTTCCAATAGCCCACTTGCTAAAGAGGCACACCTCATAGTTGACACTCTGTGCATTGATTTGCACCACCAGCAAAGACTGCTTT